>LPNX010967567.1:489550-643956 GCA_001517045.1 Pseudotsuga menziesii | reverse complement strand
TGGATGTACACAACAGTTACTGTAGCTTCAGCCCACAAAGACAAAGGAAGATCTAGATCAGTGATCATGGCTTTAGAAGCCTCACAGATCGTTCTATTCTTCCTTTCTGCAACCCCATTCTGCCTGGGGTTGTAAGGCATTGTCAATTCTTTCTTGATTCCTGCTTCTCGACAAAAATCATCAAACTCATTAGATTCATTTTCACCTCCATTATCTGATCTCAAGATACGGATGTGTCTGCCAGTCTGATTTTCAATCAGTGTCTTGAACTCTTTGAACCTGTCAAAGGTTTCACTTTTGGCCTTGAGGAAGTAAATCCATGACTTCCGAGAGTAGTCATCAATAAACAAGACATAATATAAACAACCACTCAAGGAGGGTGAAGACATAGGCCCACAAATGTCGGAATGAATCAAATCGAAAATGCCTTTAGATCTACTTTTGCTTATGGGAAGTGATTTCTTAGTGTTCTTACCTAGAGCACATCCTTTGCAGATTCCTTCATGTTTTGGAGAAACTTCTGGCATACCTGTGACCATCTTCTGCAATCCTGGGAGAGCTATGTAGTGAAGGTGTCCAAACCTTCTATGCCAAAGTTTACAAGGGTCAACTGTGTGATGTACCAAAGCATGAGAGGAATCTTTGGAAGCCTTGTAGAGGCCTCCCTCTCGAATCCCAATCTGTACTGCTGAGTTTAGATCTGTGTCTTTTTCCCATAAAAATACCTTCTTGTCCATGAAGAGGACTTTGTAGCCCCTATCTTCTAAACCAACAATAGATAAAAGATTCATTTTTAAACCAAGAACATAAAGAATATCATCAATATGAAAAACCGTACCAGAATCAAGTTGAAGTGAAGTTGAGCCAACTCCTTCAATCTTGTAAGTGGAGTCATCTCCAAGTTCTACCTGAGTGGTGAACTACTTCTTTCTGTAACTTGTGAGAGCTCCACGGTTACCTGCCATGTGCCTAGAGGCACCACTGTCCACTAATAAAGAAGTGGAATAGTCTAAGAAAGAATCAGTTAGAGCAGAAATCAAGTAGTACTCTCTTTTAGGTTCATCAGTTTTATTAGCCTTTGTTTTCTTTTTCTTCTTTGGTTCTTCATCTTCTTCTTCCTCTTCTTCTGCAGCAGATGCTTGAAACGTTCTCTTGGGTTTCTTCTTGTTCTTCCTGCAGTCTCTAGAAAAGTGTCCAAACTTGTGGAAACTATAACATTCCACTTTTGACATGTCAGAAAACTTACCCTGAGGTTTCTTTCCCTTCTTTTGTTGAGGGAAAGGTTTCTTGAACTTCTTTGTTTTTGCTGCAAGTGCAAGGTTGTCCTCCTTGACTACCTTGCCAAAGGTCCTTCCTTCTTCTTCTATGCAATCATGCCAAGGCCTTTTAAAGGTTGGCTAATTGTCTCGTCCATTAACAGATGCCATGAAAGTTTCCCAAGAGCTTGGGAGACCATCAACCACTGTTTGCACAAGGTCATCATCATCAACAGTAATACCAATAGCAATGAGTTGATCTCTTACCTGAGCAATCTTTGTGAAGAAGGAACTCACGCTTTCATCTTTGTTCAGCTTCAAAGTTCGTAGCCTCTTCTTCAAGACTCTTCTGACTGGGAGCCTTCTTTTCATAAAGGTTGACCAAAGTATCAAAGCACTCTTTAGCAGTTTGTTATCCACTGATTTTGCACTTCGTGGATTTTCGGTGAGCCGCCAGAGTATTGACCAAGTACACTTGTTCGTGATCAGATTTCAGATTTCTGCCAGCCTTTTTCTGGGAGTCTCTTCGAAAATTTTTGTAACACATGTTCATACCCCCTTTGGGAAATTGTAAAAAATGCCCTAACATTTAATTTTTTATAAAAGGATCGGCTTCCCGGAATTAAGCATCAAGTCGACTAGCCTAGATTTTTTTTCCCTTGGTTATTATTGGTTGTTGAACAAACGACTAATAATTTTTGAGTTTTTCACTCACACCTCCAAACTTGGGGTAGTTGTCTTAGTGTTTTAGCCTTGGGAGGTTATTAGAGCCTTCATGTCAGTGTTTCTTCAACATGCTAGGAATTTTGATTGAGTCATATGAACATGTACTAGGTCCCCCTAGAGTTTCGTTGGATTCCGAGATTTTTTTATTTTGTTTCGTTTTTAAGCCATTTTTAATAGTTTAAATGGAAAAATTCAAAATGTAAAAAAAGAATGATTCGGAATCTGTTTTTGGCGTAGTTGGGCTCATTTTCAAGCCCAGAGCAGCATTTACCTGAGGGGCCACTTTCACTATGTTTCAGCTGGTTGAAGCATCCCGAAAGACACCATTTGGCTAACAGAGCATCAGAGTAGCATTTAAATGCTAAAGTTGGACAAAATGCACTAAGGTCCAAATATCAAAAAGTCAAATTCAAAGTCAAAATTGAATATTTTATTGGTGGGGATGACTTGGCATGTGGTCCAAATAGTCATACGACTCTCTTTAGCATGAAGTGGCTTTCTAAAATTTGGTTTAAAGTTGAAGTTTGAATTATTTTTGGAAAGGGATGACGTGAATATGAAAGCACCCATCTTAGCATGTGAAGTTCGAGTGTGAGTGGGAATATGTGGACCCCTCCCCCACTTAAAGATTATTTTAATTTGAATCCATGGTATGGTAAAGTGGGTGGCATATAGCGAATTACTTCATGAAGAGATTCATGTGAAGGAGGTAATGGCTCGCGCTGCCACCATTTGCTAGCGAATGGATGTGGTAGGATTGGGTGGACCCCTTCACGTGATAAACTATGAAGCTACAAAATAATGCAAAACAAATGGTTGCAAGTATATTATGGTGAGGAGAGGGTGACGTCAAAGGTAACTATGATGGATCTCGTGTATATTTTTAAAAACCATGTGATTAAGTTTTAAGAGCTAGTGATTTGGAATTATGGTGACGTCAACCATATTGGAGGAGTTGTACAATCGCGTGAGGATTGTGGTGACCTCACCCACCTCTTCACCTACCTTGGAGCTCACGCATGAGTGAAGGAAGCTGATATATCTTGGTGGGTGGATTTTGGGGTGATTGATTGGTGTGTTGGCAGTTTCTTTTTAGTTCAACTCCGGTTTGAACTCAATTCAAGCTCACTTAACTTCGACTTGATCCTTAGTTCATAAATTTCCCCCCATGGGGCTTGGTTTTTGTATAAATATGAGGCCTTCTTTCTCATTCTGGACGGAAGCAAGGGACCTTTGCTCATGTAACTTCTAATTGCTTATATTTTTATGAATAAAGTTGAGACTTTGGAGGTCAGACTGATGGTGCAAGAACCCTCATTGTTGTGAATGTTTGATTAAATAACCGAGGTGATATCTGCTTTGTTCTTTTTCCTTATATGCAAGGATTGATTATCTAGCTAAGAAGAATATATGCTAATCCATAGAATAGACATTTGAAGGTTCAATTTGTTTATTTATGAATAGTTATCTAAGATCTAAGAGTTGCATGTTGTAGTTGGTTATACATTGCACTTTTGATTTTATTCAACCTATCATACTAGATTTAATCACTTGTTTGAAGGGTTCTTTAGTTGTGCAAATCACCAAGCGTGGAGTAAGATTGGAGCTCGGCTGCATCTTGTCTTTTTCACCACATATTTTGGATCTAATGTTTCTTGTTTTTTTAGGCGTCCTCCTCCTCGATCTTGTTCAAGCTTGGGCTTGAGTTCCTTCTCTTTCCTTCCTATAAACTACAATCTTTTTCTTTCCAGTTACTTTTATTACACAAGTAAATCGTATGCAAAAGTTCATAATTTTATTTACTTGTTTAAATTAGATCTAAGAAGCGCTTTATTTCATGATCATAAGCTTAGATCTAGTTTCCCTTTCTAGTACTTAAAGTGATAAAATCTTCCTATTTTTCGGCAAGTACTAGGGTGTACTTTTTTAATGTATTTTTAAGCACCAACCCACTGATTTTGCACTGTTAGCTTGCTGGTTTTTAGCAGGTCTACGAAAAAAGAGAAGGATACGTGGCCAAAATTTGGAGTTTTAGGCTCGCCGGAGCATCCAGTCTTAACTCTGCCATCCCCCTTCTCCATTCCCTTGCTTTCCCAAGTATTTTTGGGCTTTTTTGACCCCTTTTTTCAAGGATCAAAAGCATCGTTTATTTTTAAATCATTGTAACAGGTCAATAAAAAGCGAGTGGGATAAAGGCTCCCACACCCCTCTTCCCCCATTTGGGGGAATCCTGTATCGTTCTTGTTTTTCTATTTTTTCTTACTTTCTTGCATGCATAAGTAACCGTTAGATTAGCCTTTAGTCTTATTGTTGCTTTCATAAAAGTTAAAAGGAAATATTTATTTAGTTTAATTTTATTTCAAAGCTTTCTTTCATTTTATATAAATTGCAAAAAGTAAAAAGAACCAAAGCCTCTTGAATCTCACTGAAAAGTGGATCAAGAGCACTCTCTATCGGAGAGGTTTAATTTTTTAGATTAGTTTTGTTTATCATTTTGTTAAGTAATAAAATGAATCCAAAATCTCTTGAATCTCACCGAAAGGTGGATAAAGAGTGCTCTTTGTCAGAGCGTTTACTGTTAGTTTTGTCTTTTTCAATTTATTTGTTTATTTAATCAATCTGATCGTTGCTTTTTTGAGTACCCGAAAGGTGAAAGAGACTCTTCGGTCATCATCTAAACAACTCATTGTTACGTCTCTAATAAAATAAACCAAGACTCCTTCCCCGTATGCTCTACACTGCTACAACTTGTCTGATCAGTTGGCTGTATCAGAAAGGGATACGAGCTACTAGATTTAATAGGGAAATTCACACAAGTCATTTTCTCGAGAACTCGGGAGGTTGCAAAGGGTAAGCACTACAGAGTTAGGGGTCTACTCCAAGCAGGTTCATCCTCGCCCTGTTGGACACTTGGTATTACCGCTTTAGCACTTAGTTCGAAGGGATTTGACTTGTTGGGCCAAACCCACAATTGACCCATGCCCTTAATTATTCATTTAATAATCTAAAATTTACCAACCGAGACACTGCACTACTTTCACTGAGACTACACTAGCAACCCACATTTGCAAGCACTCTTTTCATTTTGGCACTGGTCTATTCTGTTCTTTTTGTATAAGTGAATCATGCAATGTGTCATTGAATATTGTGTATCTAATTTGAGCTAAAGTGTTGCTAAGGTTAAATCTTATTTGCAGTAATTGGTAATCTTTAATTTCATCAATTTCATATTAACTCCTAGATTTAGTCTTTTCTTTCGTAGACTAAAAACCATAGATTTTCTTCTATAATAGGGACCACCCCCTTGGCTTCGTTAGGAGTTAGCCTAAACGGAGGAGCTGGGATCAGGTGACAACACTTGGCTCTTTGCTTGCCCCCAAGGCCACACCTTTCTCTCTTGGGAAACAACAGTCCAAAAGATTTCTGTAGACGGTGTGCATTCGGCGGACAACACAGTCTTCAAAGATGTGATGTTGGGCATTACCGACTCTCTGACAGAATCGTAAATGATTCTTCTAGCCTTACCTTGCTTCCTCTTTTAAGCAAGCCTACTAGCATTTGTTGTTGGCTCTTCAATGACATTAAAAACAATGTCATCCAAGTCATTTTCATCTAAAATGGCTATTAATTTGGCCTTCCAGGGGTTGAAGTTGGTTGAACCATAGAGCTTCTCTTCCGGTTTGAAACCATTGGTGGCCATCTCTGCCACTTAGTCAAATGTTAGATCTGCAAATCTTATTCCAAGATCTAGGAAAACAACAACAATGTCCCTTTACTGTGTTTTCACATTCTAAGCTCTGATACCATGTTGAATTTTAGCATTAGCATAAATATTTCAAAATTTGCAGATTAACTTAAACAGATAACCAGTGCAGTAAAATAACATTCATCACCTCAACACAATGGACACAAGAGTTTTTCACGAGGGAAACCTTCAAAGGACAAAAACCCTAAAAAGCATTAGTATCTCATCTCGTAAATGAGATGACTTAGGAAATTCTTCAAAAAGTTCCTCAAACCCCAATCTGGGTTTAACCACAGTTTACAGTAAATTTTTCTCAGCAAAAATCAGGCTGAGGGTTTCAAACCCTAGCTGTATAAATTTTCAGGTCTGCCTGGAAATGATCAAGATTGTCCAATAACAGTTGTTATCACCTACCTTGTAGTTGCCTGCTTGAGGTGGATCCAGGATGGATGGTAGAGGGGCAAGCAACTAAGGGGTGGAACCACGACTGCCTAGACTCCCAAATGGATGGTTGTCACGCCAATCAAGGCAACCTTCACTTTATGTTATCCTCGTCCAGGACAACAATGGGGGAGACCCAGATCTGCTCTCGATAGGAGAGATCGGACCTAGACCCCAGAAGAAGATCAGATGGGGCTTCAGGGTACTTAAGGTGCAAGGTGAATGGAAACCCTAGCTCTAGGGTTTAGGTACTAGCAACTGGTGGAGGTGACCACTGTCTTGGGAAACGTGACTATGATAGGGTAGACAAAGACAGAGTTGGGACTATCTAGCACCTAGAAATCAGACTCAATGAAAGGTGTTTGAGCTATCAGTGAATGTTGGTAGATGGCAAAGGCTAAGAGCCTAGAGGGCAGCGCTAGTTTGGAAATCAGTGCTTTGTATGCATTGGGCAATGGAGTCAACGATAAGACAACGTTTCAGGAAACCCACTTGGGAAACACCTTGATCTATGAAACCAGAAAGCAGTTGGTCCACAAAAAGCCAAGGTACAGGAAACCCAGCTCAGTAGATAGCTAGCGCTAGGGCCTAGAAAGACAAATTTGAAGCTTTAGGGGGTACCGGAACGCTGATGGCTCAGCGTTGAGGATGAGAAGAGATCAGGGAAACCTGATCTACAAGCCCAAATCAGGAAAACAGCAGGAAAATCAGATCTAGAAAAGTCAAAATCTGATGATGGGGCTAAGAGGCTGAAAATTGATTTTTTTAGATCTGGGGCAAACCAGGATGAATTAGCACAGCCTTGAGGGTGTTTTGGGATGCTTGGGACCCGATCTATCAGCCTATCATGTCATATTTCAGAAAAACCTACTTCTGGAAAAGGCCAATTTTCAGTGAGGGCGCTAAGGCAGTTTTAGTCTATTTTTCAGATCCCGATCAAACTGTTGAGCCTCTTGACAGCGTTGGGGTTGATTTGGACTGCCCAAGACCTGATCTATCCATCTGTGAAGTCAGAAATTAGAAAAACTCAAAACCCTAGCAGATCAATTTTTTCAGTGGGGGGTTATGCAGTTTTTTGCTGAAAAATCAGATCTAGGTCAATCTATGAAGAATTTAACCATCGTTCTAGTTGATTTAGTTAGGGGGAGGCCTGATCTATGAAACCCAGAAATGGTTTGGTAAAAGATCAGATGGTTCCTTGATTATTTCATTTTTTAGGTTTTTATGGTTTAAGAGTTTTTTCAGAAAAATAGTTAAATTTCAGCAAGGTACAATGGAATAAAATCAGAAAAGAAAAACTTACCTGTGGATCTTACCTAGATAAGCTTGTAGAAGTCTGTAACAGTGACGATCCTAGCTATCCCGATTAATCCTGGAAGATCCCCGTGATTTCTATGGCATATGCAAGCTTCAAGCCATCAAAGCACCCCCTACCTTGCATGAACAAATGTCAACCATATCAGATTTGCACATATAAAATAAAGAAACTAAATGCTACAAGACAGTAAAAAGAAGTAATCATAGATCGCAATGAAACTAATGAAAACCCCCTGATCCAAGACGAAGAGAACCGAGTGAGTTGAGGTCCCCCTACAAAAACGCTCCAGCCAAAACGCCATTTTGTAGACAAAACAATGATAGCCATAAAAAAAAATAGATTTTACGAGAATTTCCACGATGCTAGTAAGCTGAAGACAAGCTAATCACCATTTGAGCACATCAGATGCAAAACAAATTCAGAAAATTTCCACAGAAAAAGTATTTCTATTATTCAGATCCAAGAGCCAAAGACCCTTTACAAATGAGAAACTCTCTCCTTTAAATAAAAATGAGAGAAGCTCAATCATAACCAAATCCTAATAACTTTCAAAACGAGTGGCTAAGATTAAAAGATACAATGTTCTAATCAATGGTTGAGATGAGCTCAACATACAATACATGGATCAATATCATTATAATTTACCAAAGTGGACTTAAACCACCCAAATAAAGGTAACCCAAAAAATAAATGAAAGCACATGGTGGGTCCAAGGAGTGTTTGACTAACTCCCTTTGGGTGTCCCCATGGCACAATAAATAATATAACAATTTAAAATTTTGACTTTTGTGCCTCCTTGAGGAAATCGTGGGTCTCCCAAAAAGCTCCAGAAAAGATATAAAATTTGCCCAAAAATAGGTGCGGGCCCCATAAAATGCTGAAACTGCTGGAGAAGGTGTGGAAGACATCACTTTCATCATTGTGACTCACCCCATTCCATTTCTTTGCCTCAGTAGCCCAAATTGATTTCTTCAATAACCATTTGATCTTTTTTTAATCTGCCTTGGGAAACGTGATATTGCTAAAACAGCCTCCTAGGGTGTCTGTGTTTTCAAATTGAGCCCTCCAAGCTCTCTGGGATGGGGGTACAATGGTACAAACAAGTGGCTGCCCCCCCTTATGCCCATGCAACGCCCTAGGAGATCCAACTGAAACATCTCCCTGCTCAAATAAATCAATCTGTGAAGCAAAACTGCATCAGAAGAGCAGAATAAGCCTGATCACATCTGTAAGTGCCCAGAACTGGAAATAAACTATCTCATTGGACTCAGAGAGTCCCAATCCATCAAAGGTGTATACTCATACACCTCATAGGTCTCTGTCTGATCATCAATCATAACCAATAAACAATATAACCATCTATGAATAATCAGACATCAATAATAACTCAGAATAGATCAATCTGCTGCAAGTGTTAAGTGTTTAAACCATGCTCTACAACTCATTCACGTAACAAATCAACAAGTAGCATTCGTTTCACTGGCGGTACATCAACAAATACTTATAAATATCATGCTTTATTTATTATTACTGAGACTTAGACTTTCAAGACTATACTCACTTCATAGCTGTAGTCATTTTGCTAGTGAAGGGTGAAAGGTGGAAATGACAAGGCTAAGGCAAAGGATGACCTCCAACTCAACATTATGACACTTTGGACAAGGAAAAGGGCAAACTCACTACAACCAGTACTAGACCAACACAAGGGATGGCAGTGCCTCATAGATGGATGAGTTGTTTAGAGAGTGCTTATTCAACTTAGGCATCATGTCTACATCAATTTTGATCCAAGTTCATTAGGATCACATTTCATTCTGTGGCCTTTTTGGCCTATATGAACCCTTTGGGACTTCACCAGTGCTCAAAAGCACAGTTAATCGCAGCTTTCATCTGGGCCATATTTATTTTTAACAAGGTCAACAATTCTTTGATATAACATTTTTTAACCATTGCTTTTTGGACCTTTTCTTATACTCTTCAAGGAGTATTTTAGCATTTCATTGCTCTTGCCCTTTTTACATATGTTAAGAAACACAGTTTTACAATTTTCATTTTCCATGGGCGCATATTTAATATTTCAATAAAAGTAGTACATGAGCTTTCAGTTTTAGCCAACATCTCAAGTGACTAGGGGGAATTCTGCACAATGCCAAACATTGGGACAACCGACCAGAATGATTTAGGCATACTATCCAACTTACCAAAGGCAAGTTTTGTCACCAACTCAGAGCCGAGACACAATGTAAACATGGAGGCTTGTCCAACAAAGGTTCTAGCGGGGAAAAAGGTCCTCCATGCCACAAGTCAAGAAGTCCGTCGGGTTGAAAATTAAATTGGAAGGTAATGGATGGATGAAGACGATGAAATGATGGAGCCAACACTAGCAAGCCAAAACAATGGTGGGAATGATTACCTCTATTCTCCCTAAGGAGGGCAGAAACCAATGAGTATAGATCAAGAACTTCAAAGCCAAAGTAAGGACATCAATACATAGTATAATATACAACCAAGTCCATATAAATATGACCGCCATATCATGATACCACAAGTCAATATATGTCACAAGAATCAATATAAGAGCAATAATAACCACAACACCATATAAAATACTGAGTCATATCCATGCAATATAATCCATTTGAAACACCATATATCTAATGTGAAAGTACTGATATATCACTGGGCATCCACTACTGCTCTGAAATAACATAAATGGCTATATCGATCCTCAAATCCGAGTGTTTTGAGACTCAGTCCTGGCATGGGAGAGTACAATAGTCCACTAATACAAAAATGATCCATCAGAAATGCTCATCTCAGCATCTCATATGTAAGAGATCTGGCTGAAAAATGTACTGTGTCTGAAAAATAGAATATGGTAGCCTGGCTATTATATATGTGATAACATCTGGCTCCAGCTGGGACAAGCGCTCTGCTGAAAAGAGCGCTTGAGAACCTCAGAATCTCGGGTCCTCACACTCTGCTTCCCGCATCCTCGATCCGTTCATCCAGCTTTGCCACCGCTACCAAAATGTACCTGACTACCTGCAACATGCCCAGAGCTATACCAAACTCACAGACCGGTCGTCAGAACAATATGTGGAAAGTATATAAATACTGAAAAATAAAGATGCATGAAAATTAAAAGCAGAAAAATAAATCTAATTTATAACCATAATTTTTCAATAAAGGTTTGATTTTTATTTTGCAGGAATACAGAATTACACTAAGAGCTTCAAAAGTGAGCTTCAAACAACTAAGCAAAAACTCTATACTACTGCTGGGAAGGCTTATTCAGGTCCTACCTACTCTACTCTACTAGGCAAAGTGGAACTCAAGGCTAAGTGGGGTCAGGAGTGTATCCCCTCAAATCTCTCTGGTTGATAGGAAGCAGAATCTGTCGCCCAGTACTAGTAACAAGAAAACATATATCACCAACACATAGTTCTACAGAAAAAGGTCCAACCCATGGATCATTAGCTTGCCCTGATCGAAAATGCAACAAGTGGTTTTGGATAAGGACTTGACTTTCGGTGGGAAATCTATTCCTATTTACCAATTCGGGAACAATTTCAATGCTATGTATAGGCATGGGATGGATATCAACAATTTTTTGTGGCTGCGGGGTGATTATCTCTGAGCTTCTCCTAGGAGGCACTACATCAAATCTGGGTGGACTACCATCAATGGAAATAGCTATGCTACCAACTAGGATCTCTCTAATCTCTTCCCTTACCCCTTGTGGACTTGCAGTAGGCTTATTACTATGACGAGATGCTACATGTTTGACAGTTTCTCCCTCTTCTTCTGAAAGATCTGGAGTAACATTACCTCGGCTAGATCCTTGCCCCACAGGAACATGAATAGGAATAACCTCTGGTTCTACTCTAGGAACGTGAGATAGGTCATGATTGTAAGGACTAGATGACTCAGGTGGCAGGAGAAAGCTAGGAATGAGAGGATAAGCAGACAAGGCACTAATCGGCATGGCTGAAGGAGTTTGAAAAATAGCAAGATTATTTAGACTAAAATCTTTTTCAAGGGCATCATTTATTGAAGCATCCTCTTGCCAGCTTAGAGAGCTATCATGGACTTGAATTAAGTTATCATCTTCCAAAGACAAATGAGATAATGACCTAGCAAAATCAGAAACATGGGTTTCGCTGACCTCAGTATCAACCTTTTCACTAGACAGTTCAAGATGGCTTTCCCATGGATAAATAGGCTCTAGTCCTTGGCTTTCTCTTTCTCTATTTTGGTCAATCAAAGCAAACCATTCATTCACTCTACGAGGGATTCTTTCCACATGCCCGACATCATTGACTTAGGATCTTATTTCTTCTTAATCCCTCTAATTCCTCAGAGCACTCATGTTCAAACATCAACATACTAATTATCCCGACCATTTGATTTTCTTCCGAAGATAAATCAGAGTCTTCCATTGCTAGAAACATGCTTTCAGGATGCCTATACTTCCATACTTTATTTGCATCTTCTACAAAATGAGCTTTAGCATTATTCAACAATTCCTCCCCATATGTGTTTTTTATCCCTTCTTCAAAAGTCTCCAAATGCTTGTCATAGCAAGGTTCCCTATCAAAGCTCCGTCAGAGTTCAGGACAAAAAGGTATGATAGATCCATCATAAGATATCCACCTAAATCAGCTGCCCACTTTCTAGATAGAAGCATTCCATAAGCTGGGGGTAAATCAATAACAACTACATCCATCATAGTGGAAATGTCTGAGCATGCAAATAGATCAGCTCTAAGGTTTTTGATCAAACCATAGGATGGCACTCGCCTCGAGTCTATGCCACAAACATTTCCATAGGGCCTAGTCACTTCCAATCCCATTTCCTTCATGACATGCAAAGGCATTACATTCATAGCTGCTCCAGAGACCAACATGCAATTATGCAAGAGCATATTCTGAATATGCAAGGTTAGATAAAAGGGAGGATGACCACCATTTTTTCTTTCATAGATAGCAGATTGTATGTTGACCGGCGGATCTTTTTCAACTTTGCTAGAATACGTTCTCTCGGGACTCTGTTCGTGACCGAATTCTAAAGCAAACTCAGGGTCTTTGTCTTGGCCAACACTATCAAAGAATTCCTCTACTTGGCTTCTTACAGATGGAACATTCATCAGTTCAGTTATAGGGATGCTACACATTATCTTGCTCAACTCTTTCTCGATGTCATTGTTCAGATTCAAATCTCCTAATGCAAGATCTTCTTCTTCCCTTTTGTCTTCGTTCACTACTTTTCTTTTGTCAAAGAAAGAAGGCTGGGAACCCACTCTTTGTTTATAAATTCTAACCTGTGGTTCTTCTTTTGTTTCAGGGATGCCTATCGCACAACATGAGGGTTTAGGCTCATCAACCATATCTTCCTCCTGCTCCCAAGTTTCCTCCTCCTGCTCCCATAGCTCTTCCTCTAAAATAATTCTTCCAAACTCATCATCGTAGGACAGATCATTCATGAAATTAATATTGCTTGGTTGGTCATCAAGGTGACTGTTGTTTGTTGGTTCTTCATCATTTTCATCACACCAATTAACATTTCTCTTCTCAGGATTCTCTGGATACTCGGCCTTCTTCTATTAGGATCTCTCTCGGGACCTCTATTGTTGTTCCAATAGGGTCTAGGGCCATAATGGTTTCTATGTCTCTCTGGATCATGGAAACTAGCCACGTTTTTGGTCAAGACAGTTAGTTGTCTCATCATTTCTTGCATGGTTTCTAATGTGTCCTTTGTCTCTTTTGGCTCATTCACAGGCTCCTTAGGCTTTCAGAGTTTAGGCTCGGATCTAGAAGTGGACGGGGCATAATGATCAAAGAAGTTTTGCTTGCCCATAGATGTCGCATGCTACTCAGCCATCTTTGCATTGAACTGGGCAGTCTTCAAATCATTTGGATTTTTATCCTTCAAATTAAAACCCAACCAACCATCAAAAGCATTCAAATAATGGATGATAATCGCTTGATCTTTTGGTCTAATCTCTTTTGGGATGTTTTTTACAGTCTTATCAAATCTCAGGTTGAATTCGTGGACTGTTTCATTTACCCTCTTCTTTATGTCAAATAGCTGATGCAAGAGGAACTTCCCATCCAACTTATGAGACCAATCACTGCTAAGCTTCGTGACGAAGTGGTGATAGCCATTGATGGATGAAGCAGGTAATCTATCAAACCACTTTCGCACATCTCCTTCCAGAGAAAACAGAAGACCTCTCATGAATACATCTTCATCCACAGCTCCATATGCTTCCATATGATCCCATACTTTGTCAATGTGATCTTCAATGGAGGTAGCTGATACTCCATCAAACTTAGGGACCTTTTCAAAATACTTCTCCGGCATGTCATGTAGGGCCCCTGGGATCAGGGAGAAATCTAAAGGCGATGCCTTAGCCTTCCTTCCAAATACCCTAAGGTTTTGGGGAGGAGGAGCAGTCTGATTTCCACTAGGAGCTGCTCCGGCCATTGGGCTAGATGAAAGGGATCCCAAAGGATGACTTGAGGGGACAGTGAGGTTGGCCACTTGCTTGTTTTTCCTTGTGTAAGTTATGGGGATTCCTTGAGGGTTGCTGGGACGCTCTAGGAATTTAAGATTAATATATCGGGTACGATCCTCAGTGGAGTCGCAATGTGGAGTCGCCAGGTGAACCATACAAGTAATTCATCGAAAAATATATGTCGTATGGAAAGGTGAGGGATGTTGAACCAAGGTAGGCCTCTACCTCCTTGACAACGGCGCCAAAATTTTATCACTCGCCTTATAGTTGCCTGCTTGAGGTGGATCCAGGATGGATGGTAGAGGGGCAAGCAACTAAGGGGTGGAACCATGACTGCCTAGACTCCCAAATGGATGGTTGTCACGCCAATCAAGGCAGCCTTCACTTTATGTTATCCTAGTCCAGGACAACAATGGGGGAGACCCAGATCTGCTCCCGACAGGAGAGATTGGACCTAGACACCAGAAGAAGATCAAATGGGGCTTTAGGGTACTTAAGGTGCAAGGTGAATGGAAACCCTAGCTCTAGGGTTTAGGTACTAGCAACTAGTGGAGGTGACCACTGTCTTGGGAAACGTAACTATGATAGGGTAGACAAGGACATAGTTGGGACTATCTAGCACCTAGAAATCAGACTCAATAAAAGGTGTTTGAGCTATCAGTGAATGTTGGTAGATGGAAAAGGCTAAGAGCCTAAAGGGCAGCGCTAGCTTGGAAATCAGTGCTTTGTATGCATTGGGAAATGGAGTCAGCAGTAAGACAACGTTTTAGGAAACCCACTTGGGAAACACCTTAATCTATGAAACCAGAAAGCAATTGGTCCGCAAAAAGCCAAGGTACAGGAAACCCAGCTCAGTAGATAGCTAGCGTTAGGGCCTAGGAAGACAAATCTGAAGCTTTAGGGGGTACCGAAAGGCTGATGGCTTAGCGTTGAGGATGAGAAGAGATAAGGGAGACCTGATCTACAAGCCCAAATCAGGAAAACAGCAGGAAAATCAGATCTAGAAAAGTCAAAATCTGATGATGGGGCTAGGAGGCTGAAAATTGATTTTTTTAGATCTAGGGAAAACTAGGATGAATTAGCACAACGTTGAGGGTGTTCTGGGATGCTTGGGACCCGATCTATCAGCCTATCATGTCATATTTCAAAAAAAACTTATTTATGGAAAAGGCCAATTTTCAGTGAGGGCACTAGGGCAATTTCAGTCTATTTTTTAGATCCTGGTCAAACTGTTGAGCCTTTTGACAGTGTTGGGGTTGATTTGGACTGCCCAAGACCCGATCTATTCGTCTGCGAAGTCAGAAATCAGAAAAACTCAAAACCTTAGCAGGTCAATTTTGTCAGTGGGGGGTTATGTAGTTTTCTGCTGAAAAATCAGATCTAGGTCAATCTATGAGGAATTTGACCAGTGTTCTAGTTGATTTAGTTAGGGGGATGCCCGATCTATGAAACCCAGAAATGGTTTGGCAAAAGATTGGACTGTTCCTTGATTATTTGATTTTTTAGGTTTTTATGGTTTAGGAGTTTTTCAGAAAAATAGTTAAATTTCAGCAAGGTACAATGGAATAAGATCAGAAAAGAAGAAATTACCTGTGGATCTTACCTCGATAAGCTTGTAGAAGTCTGTAACAGTGACGATCCTAGCTATCCCAATCAATCCTGGAAGATCCCCGTGATTTCTATGGCATATGCAAGCTCCAAGCCATCAAAGCGCCCCCTACCCTGCATGAGCAAACGTCAACCATATCAGATTTGCACATACAAAATAAAGAAACTGAATGCTACAAGACAGTAAAATGAAGTAATCATAGATCACAATGAAACTAATGAAAACCCCCTGATCCAAGACGAAGAGAACCGAGCGAGTTGAGGTCCCCCCACAAAAACGCTCCAGCCAAAACGCCCTCCTGTAGACAAAACAATGATAGCCACAAAAAAGAAGATCTCACGAGAATTTCCACGATGCTAGTAAGTTGAAGACAAGCTAATCACCATTTGAGCACATCAGATGCAAAGCAAATCCAGAAAATTTCTACAAAAAAAGTCTTTCTATTATTCAGATTCAAGAGCCAAAGACCCTTTACAAATGAGAAGCTCTCTCCTTTAAATAAAAATGAGAGAACCTCAATCATAACCAAATTCTAACCACTTTCAAAACGAGTGGCTAAGATTAAAAGATACAATGTTCTAATCAATGGTTGAGATGAGCTTAACATACAATACATGGATCAATATAATTATAATTTATCAAAGTGGACTTAAACCACCTAAGTAAAGGTAACCCACTCAACAAGAAATAAATGAAAGCACATGGTGGGTCCAAGGAGTGTTTGACTAACTCTCTTTGGGTGTCCCTATGGCACAATAAATAATATAACAATTTAAAAGTTTGACTTTTGTGCCTCCTTGAGGAAATCGTGGGTCTCCCAAAAAGCTCCAGAAAATATATAAAATTTGTCCAAAAATAGGTGCGGGCCCCATAAAATGTTGAAACTACTGGAGAAGGTGTGGAAGACATCACTCTCATCATTGTGACTCACCCCATGCCATTTCTTTGTCTCAGTAGCCCAAATCGATTTCTTCAATAGCCATTTGATCATTTTTTAATCTGCCTCGGGAAACGTGATACTGCTAAAATAGCCTCCTAGGTTGCCTGCGTTGTCAAATTGAGCCCTCCAAGCTCTCTGGGATGGGGGTACAATGGTACAAACAAGTGGTTGCACCCCTCTATGCCCATACAACGCCCTAGGAGATCCAACTGAAACATCTCCCTGCTCAAACAAATCAATTTGTGAAGAAAAACTGCATCAGAAAAGCAGAATAAGCCTGATCACATCTGTAAGTGCCCGAAACTGGAAATAAACTGTCTCATTGGACTCAGAGAGTCCCAATCCATCAAAGGTGTTTACTCATACCCCTCATAGGTCTCTGTTTGATCATCAATCATAACCAATAAACAATATAACCATCTGTGAATAATCAGACACCAATAATAACTCAGAATAGATCAATCTGTTGCAAGTGTTAAGCATTTAAACCATGCTCTACAACTCATTCACGTAACAAAATCAACAAGTAGCATTCGTTTCACTGGCGGTACATCAAAAAATACTTATAAATATCAGGCTTTATTTATTATTACTTAGACTCAGACTTTCAAGACTATACTCACTTCATAGCTGTAGTCATTTTGCTAGTGAAGGGTGAAAGGTGGAAATGAGAAGGCTAAGGCAAAGGATGACCTTCTACTCAACATTATGACACTTTGGACAAAGAAAAGGGCAAACTCACTACAACCAATACTGGACAAACATCAACACAAGGAATGGCAGTGCCTCACAGATGGATGAGTTGTTTAAAGAGTGCTTATTCAACTCAGGCATCATGTCTACATCAATTTTGATCCAAGTTCATTAGGATCACATTTCATTCTGTGGCCTTTTTGGCCTATATGAACCCTTTGGGACTTCACCAGTGCTCAAAAGCACAGCTAATCGCAGCTTTCATCTGGGCCATATTTATTTTTAACAAGGTCAGCAATTCTTTGATATAACATTTTTTAACCATTGGTTTTTGGACCTTTTTCTTATACTCTTCAAGGAGTATTTTAGCATTTCATTGCTCTTGCCCTTTTTACATATGTTAAGAAACACAGTTTTACAATTTTCATTTTCCATGGGCGCATATTTAATATTTCAATAAAAGTAGTACATGAGCTTTCAGTTTTAGCCAACAACATCTCAAGTGACTAGGGGGGATTTTGCACAGTGCCAAACATCGGGACAACCGACCAGAATGATTTAGGCAGACTATCCAACTTACCAAAGGCAAGTTTTGTCACCAACTCAGAGCCGAGACACAATGTAAACAAGGAGGCTTGTCCAACAAAGGTTCTAGCGGGGAAAAATGTCCTCCATGCCACAAGTCAAGAAGTCAGTCGGGTTGAAAATTAAACTGGAAGGTAATGGATGGATGAAGAGAATGAAATGATGGAGCCAACACTAGCAAGCCAAAACAATGGTGGGAATGACTACCTCTATTCTCTCTAAGGAGGGCAGAAACCAATGAGTATAGATCAAGAACTTCAAAGCCAGAGTAAGGACATCAATACATAATATAATATACAACCAAGTCCATATAAATATGACTGCCAGATCATGATACCACAAGTCAATATATGTCACAAGAATCAATATAAGAACAATAATAACCACAACACCATATAAAATACTGAGTCATATCCATGCAATATAATCCATCTGAAACACCATATATCCAATGAGAAAGTACTGATATATCACTGGGCATCCACTACTGCTCTGAAATAACATAAATGGCTATATCGGTCCTCAAATCTGAGTGTCCTGAGACTCAGTCCTGGCATGGGAGAGTACAATAGTCCACTAATACAAAAATGATTCATCAGAACTGCTCATCTCAGCATCTCATATGTAAGAGATTTGGCTGAAAAATGTACTGTGTCTGAAAAATAGAATATGGTAGCCTGGCTACTATATATGTGATAACAACTGTCCGCCCAAAATTATCAGATCTGCTCGGAAATAAAAAAATGACTGCCCAGAAAAATATGACAGTTGCCCTGAAATTATTTTTACCTGCTAGGTCAACCTAAACTCTGAAGAAGTCTGCCCAAACAATAAAAACTGCCCGAGATGAATTAGGGTCTGCCTGAAAAATCTGTCTCTGTCTGTGGCTGTCTAGATCTGTTTGAGTGGCAGATAGTCTGCCTGGATTCTTGTTTGGGCAACCCATGACTAGGGCAAAGCCCTTCTGCTGTTGCCGAGGGTGAGGGTAAACCCACGTCTGCTGGGCAGGGGCCTTAAGGCCTGCCCATAAGCCCTCCGGGTCTTCTATTTAGCAGCCCGAGGCCTGTTGAAGACATCTCGGGTCTGTTGTTAACATTTTGTGGTTATAGCAGGCTGTCGGAGCTGTTGTGGTGGCTTCCGGGCCCACAAAGCTACCCGAGGAGCTAGGGTGGTTGCCGAGAAAAAATGGAAAACTGCCAGAAGTCTGCAAAACCTAGCTGCCAGCTGCTATTCGTGAAGGAAGACGAAAAACCCTAGCTGTAGGGTAAACTGGAAAAGATGAATGCCCTAGCTGGGGCAAAAATCATAAAAACAACCTTCAATAGAATCTTTAGTAAAAATAGCTTCACCTATGAGAGAAAGAGTGTGTGATAATGATGAACTTACTTGATCTTCTCTTATAGCCTTTTGTCACCTGTAAGTGGACCAAAATTAGGAAAGATAAAATAATAATATTTTATTCTTTTTCTAGTTTCACTTTTACCTTCTTACCAAAAAGACCCTTTTAGTAACTTTGACTTTTACCCAAAAAGTCCTTATGTAATTTGACTTTTGACTTTAGCCTTTTTCCAAGTGCCCCTGTGGTCATTACCTGTGGTTTTTTTTATTCCAAAAGTACATCATCATAAACCAAGAGAGTTACTAATGCTTTTATCTCACACTCTGTGTGACACCTAGATCAGGTACTAAGGTAACTTAACCAAGGGTAGCTAATCCTTGGAGAAGTATACAAAGCCCATAGATCAAGGGTCAGAGTGTCACACATGCCTAGACCCAGTCTAGGGCTTACAGTGCCTTCTTGGTAACAGACCAGGTGCCTCAGCCATGGGTTGCATAATTTGACCCTAGGTCAAATACTTGTAACAAACCAAGCACCTCCATTCTCCCAGAGAATGGCTACTCAGAACTAAGCTGAGTCTACCAGTACTAGATTGGTCCACATCGTGGTCCAGGACCAGATGTCTACCATTCAACAGAATGGTCACTCAACACTGGGTTGATTCTACCCAGGGCAGAGCTGGGTCTATATCATGGTCAAGGACCAGATATCTACCATTCAATAGAGTTGTCACTCAACACTGGGTTGAGTCTACACCGTGGTCTTGGAAATGATTATTCAATTACTTATCTTTGTTTATTTGTTCGGTGGACTCCCTCTTGATCCTTGTCTTCTTACTGGAATTCTTGGAAATTCTGACAGTGTGCTCTACTCCATCATTTGATTCTAAGGACCTGTGTTTATCTTGCTCATGATCGGTAATGTTGAGCAACTCTTTTGCACCATAGATCACATGGGACTGTGTACTAGTTTTGAGGGTCCCTTCTTCATTCACAACTACATTCCTTCTTATCTGAATAAAAGGTTCTTCTTTAAATCAGGTTCATAAAGTATGATCTTCATCATCATGGGTTGAATCCTTAAAGAACATATTTCTCATCACTTGAGGAATCTTCTTTCATTCTTTTTCTTTCTGGTTCATCCTCTTCAGCAATGTGAGCATGATGCCTCTTCTTGTTTATCCTAGTGGATCCTTTGTTTCTAGGCAATCTTTTGCAAAGTGGTCTTTCTCATAACATGTGAAACATTTGACACTGGAGAAGTGACGGATTTTGGAATCTTCTATGTTTTTTGTGAGATTCATCCTCCTTGCTTTGATCCTTCTTAGTATGAGCAACAAGAGCTTGGTCATCATCAACTCCCATCTTCTCTTCTCTTGATACTAATCGAGCCTCTTCTTGAGTGCATTTCTCCCACAATCTGCTGAACTTGATAAGCTTGTTTTTGGCACATATCCCTTGAATCAATGAGTCCCATGATCTTGGGAGAACATTCAAGGTGGTCACCACAATCTCTCCTTCAACATTTTCTTCAATGGCCTCTAGTTGATCTTTGATTTTAGAAACCCTTGTGAATTAAGACTGAATGGTTTTTGAGTGTTGTATCTTCACATTCTTTAGTTGATTTCTCAATGTCTTTTTTCGGTTGATGTTCTTCCCTTTGAATAGTTTGATTAAGGCATCAACATTTGCTTTGAGGTCCATAATGATAAGACATGAGGGATGAGATGATATTTGATTTAGTCTGCAATGATCCTCTTGGATCTTATCATATTCTTCTTGTGGTAGCCTTGGCATCATCTCCCTCTGGTTTTGGAATATCCGTAGTGACATATTTGTCCAAATCATTCTCTTCTAGGATAAGAGAGATTCTATACTTCCATGCTTGGAAGTCAACTCCTTCAAGCTTGGTTTGATTCATCATTTTGATATGAGAACCTCAAATGGAAATAGAGAGAATAGAGCTTACCAATGAGAGTACTTCAGCTAGATGCTTGCTCCAAAGCTTTTCTAGAAAACTGCTTTTGGTGGACCTAGGGTTTGATAGAGGAACCCTGATTTTTCAACTTTGGTTTTTTGCAAATTTGATTGGATAGAAATATGCGCCTCCTCAAGGTGAGCTGAGAAGTATACTCTTTTTCCCAAAATTGTGGACAAAACTGCAAAATATTTGATGCCCTAATTTCTTTGATTTCTTCTGCAGAATTCTCTCGTCTTAATTTTGATGTATCTCTATAATTTATGCTCCTCAAGGCCTGAAACTTTGTCTTAAAATATCCTGATCTGTTTTTTTTCCAACCCCACAGGTTAGACGAATTTGGATTCACCAAATGGAACTTATGCTAATTTTGCCAAGGTACCCTGTTTATGGAATGGTTCAATATAGCGAAATTGTACGAACTGCCATGTGTCACTGTTTCAACATTGGGGTTTGAAAATCGCATCACAAAAGCTAAAGTCCATTCCCTATTTGCCACATCTTACAAAATTCAATTTGGATCTTCCTAGCTCGAGATATAGCAATTCTCCCTAGGTCACATGTTTAAGACTGAATTTTGGAAGAGGCAGAAACCCTATTTTGGAGGGATCATATCTCTTGAAACATAGCGAATTTGAAGATGAAATTTGCACACAAGGTACATAAATATTTAATCTTCGGCCTGTGAAAGTTTCAGCTTCTGATCCTTTGCTAGAAATGAGTTATAGCGAAAATGCCAAGATGACTAGATTTTGTCTTCTAGGGTTTTCAAGCATGAAACCCTAATCTCTGGCCATTGGAGTTGTAGCAGTATTTTGGTTGCATAGTGCCTTCTTTCAGGGTGGCTTTGATACCATGTTAGATTTTGTACTTTAATTCAAATATATTAGATCTTCAATCTAATGCACTAGGATCACTGAAAGATAGGCAAGCACAACACAAAAGAAAGACACAAAGATTTTATCATGGGAAATCGCAAGGGAGAAAACCCGAGAACTTCTTCTGTATAGATTCTTCACTCAGTATAATGTGAGATCGAGATAGAAAACCCAAAGATAAGATGTCTTCTGCTTCTTCTTCTTCTTCACCAGTGAACTTGTCTTTCTCACTATAGGAGTGAACTTGCTTGCTCTTGTTGTGCCTCCAAATGAGGGAGGGCACCTCCCATTCTTATATTCTTCAGTTTTGTGACCATTTGGTTCAATAGGGATGACTTCTCCTAGGGACACTCAAAAATACATTTATACTTTTTCTCTTGGGGACTATTGCCTCGACTTACAACAAAGGTTTTATCTCGACTCTTATATGACCAATTACATTAATGACATCTCTGATCAGAGGGAAAACATCCTCGAAACGAGGTACAATAAAAATACAACCAAATACAATTATAATAATACAAATAATACAATGAAGAATATCTTCCGAAGTTACATATCAACAACATAGGGAAGTAGTACAGAAAAGATTTAGTTTGTGTACTTTCTTTTCACTCATTATTGAGCAATCATGCTCTAGATTTCAGTTAGCAGATTTACTCAGTGCTTTAACAATCAAGCATGTCAAAGCTTATTTTCGTCTTAGTAGACCTCATGGTTTGTTTCATTGTTGATATATCTATGTTGATTTTCCATGTAAGATCAATCACTTATCTACGTGGTTGTACTGGTTGTTTGAATATGTTGATTATTGCAAATTTGATGTATTTCCATGATATATTATATAAAAAAGAAAAGAAAAAAGAGAGGGAAGAGTACCTGAGTTTTTGATTGAACTCTAAGTTTAGATGTTCCCATTCCCTTTTTGAGCTATTAGATAGGTTGAGTCATGTATTTTGATTTTCCTTTCTGTTGGGTCATATTTATTAATTTCTTTTTGTTAAATTACAAGAAGCTTAATTTGCGATAAATTCATTCTTAATGCAAAAATAGAGTCCTTATTTTTTTATTGAGTTCTGTGCCGAAAAATTCAAAAAACATAGAAAACATAAAAAAATATTCAAAAATACTTTAGCATAAATAACTTTAAAAGTCATATTAGCTTGTTGTAACTTTTGTTTTCACACTTTAGTTTATAAGTTTGCATACACTTGCATTTAGATTTGTGCCCATAGTTTAGACTTGTTTTTTGCATTATTTCCTGTGTAAAATTCAAGCATTTAGGTCAGATTTATCTCTTCTGTTTTTATTATTAAATTGCAAATTTAAGGAGAACAACAATGGCTATTTATTTTTTAGGTGTTACTAATCTTGGCTTGTTTCAAGTATTGACTTCTTAAAACATCTATGGGTATCCCCTTGAAGTTAGTAAGCAGTAACTTTGAAGTGAGGGGAAATAAGCAAGGTGATAGTGTTCATTTCCTAGCGTTTTTGGATTCCCTTCACCTTTTGCTGGGTGGGAATTTCTAGGTGGTAATAGGTTGCAATAAACACCATTGTGTAGTTTCAATAATAGGTTCTGTTACCCCCTAACCCTGCATTTTAAGTTATAAATCCTTGAAACAAGTGCAAACCTAGGGGAGCTCATGAAGGTAACCCAATGTGTTCCCCATGAAGGTTATCCAATGTCACCTTAGTAACACTTCTTATAACTTTAGGTCAACTCTCCTATAGCTCAGGGTGGAAAATCTAAGAAAGATTCCTTGATATAAACGGGTGAAAGAATAGACTAGTGTCATTCTAGTTGGGTGATGGAGTTAGGGTAAGATTCAGGGTAAGATTCAAGACGGTTTGATTTAGAGTGAAAGGAGGTGTTGTCCGCTGATTGCACACAAGCAGTAGAAATCTTCTGAAAGCTGTCTCCTCACTTAAAGAGAGTGGGATAGGTGTGACCTTGGGGGTAAGCACAGAGCCAGGTACTGTCACCTACTCCTAGCTCCTTCGTTTAGGCTAACTCTTAACGAAGCCAAGGGGGGTAGTACCTACAAAAGAGTTTCTACGGCTCTTAAGTTGTTAAAGTGTATTAAAAGGTTGCGGATGCGGATGGGTGTTGTTTAGGAGTTTTGGTGATTAAATGTGTTTGTTTATTATGAACTTGACGCATAAGATAAAGCAATCCACGTTCATATCAAGAGAATTAAAAGATGAACAATAATTCAAGACTTTAGAAAGATGCATTCACAGATAGAAATTAAAATGTTTCAAAGACAAATGATCCAGATATAATAATTATGCAAAGATTAAAAGACTAGTGCCTTTATGGAGTCAGAATTCTGCAATGCTTTAAGAAATAAACAAGTCCTGAAATAAAGCCAGTGAATGTAACGTTGTACAAGTGCTCTTGGTATATTTTAAGGATTTTAAGTGATCTTGTTTATGGTGTCAGTGAAGGATTATTCAAGAGCCGGGAGAATGTTCCAAGTTTAATTTGTTGAAGACATGACGGCCCGCCCAGTATCCCAGGCTGGTATCGCGAAGATTGACCAGCTAGCTGACAAGCTTAGACAACGGGGAGTTTCGACTCCTCTACTAAGAAGAACTTTAGGAAATTCTCTACAACGTCAGTGCGTTGGTTATGGGTTTAAGTTTTATTATGTTTCTCTTGCACGAACTTAGCAAGTCCGTTCATCGTTCTGAGTACAAGCCCAACCCGAAAGTCGGCAGAGCATACTAGGTGAAGGATGATCAATGAAGTTAATTAATTATGGGGAAGTGAGTTGCAGATTTTAATTAAGTAGATTAATTAAAACTCTCCGACAGAGAGTGCTCTTGACCTTGTCTTATGACAAAGGTTCAAGAGACTTAATGCCTAATGCAAGGGTATGCAAGTCTAACTATGCTTTCCGATAGAGAGTGCTCTTGACTTGGGTTATGACAAGTTCAAGAGACTTAATTAATTAATTGATTAAACTTTAAGAAAAAGAAAGCTAAACCACCCAAGAGTCTTTTTCAGGCTTTTTAGGCCCTAATCGGGAAAGCATGGGGGTAAGTAAAATTATATCAAAAAGTAAACAAACTTTGCATTAGCTAAGTAAATAAACAAAGAAACATTTTTGTCTTTTATATTTTATGAATGATAAACTAATCAGAAATGAACTATCCAACTTTAATGAAAAAACAAACTTCTAATAATTACGAAACTATTCTATCCTATTCTACCTTTAGCAGTTTATGAAACAAAAAAAATACAAGCATGACAAAGGGACGATACAAGTTTCTCCCAAATGGGGGAAGAGGGGTGTGGGAGCCGTAATCCCACTCGCTCTTTATTGACTCTTTACAATTTCTTTTTTGATGTGCTTAGCATCCTCTTGAATGAGCAAAGGTGAGAAAGGGAAGAAAGAAAAGGGAGGTGTTTTGGTCTTTTTTGCTCTTTGTTTGCTCCTTGCTTGCTTATGGCCTTTGAGCTCTTTTTGACATGCCTGAAAATGAGAGCTTTGAACACTAACTTGTTATAATGTTAGTCCAAAAATAAAACTAGATCTATAAACTCAATAAAAAAAAACCAAACTTCTATATTGAAACTGGAGGAAAGCGGAAAGAAGAAGAAGCTATGGAAAAGAGAAGACAAAAGGGGAAAGAGAAGGCAAACTAAGGTCAAAAGAAGGCTGAAAACTAAGGTGAAAAGAGGGCTGCAAACAAGGCAAAGAAGGCTGCAAAAGAAGAGAAAAGATGCTGAAAAATAAGGCCAAAAAAGGGGCTGCAAAAAATGGTGAATAGGGCTGCAAACTCAGGCCAAAAGAGGGCTGCAAACTATAAGGAAAAGGAGGAAAAGAGGGCAGCGAAAGAGGTGAAGAAGGAGGCTGCAAAAAAGAAGTGAAAGAAGGCTGCAAACTACAAGAGAAGACAGCGAACAAGGGCATACGGTTTGGTGAATGATAGATCACTTTAGCCCAAACCTTGCCTAACCCAAAAAAATCATAAATTTTTACTTTGAAAGATGAATAAAAGCAAGGAGAAAATAGTCAAACCTGTGGATCTTTTTAAGGACACTTGGATCTCGTAAAGCATGCCATTACCGGAAGTTTGTACTTGACTCCAAGAGAATAGGATGCAGCTGAGCTCGAACTTTTGCTTGGTTGGATGGACTGATCTGAAAAATAACAATTCATAGACTTGCCAAACAATGGATTAGATCATGTATTGTTCACAAATTGAAATATAAAGTAGCATGAAATATGATTGAATAAACAATGCTTCTTTTCAATTTCTAAAAGTAAAGCAATAAACAAGTAACTTGCAAGCCACAAATACTTGTTCTTATGTGCTTACATAAGCCTTCTAAAGCATAGATTCATAATTTTAAATAGACAAGAAAGAGAAGAATTAGAACAAAATCACCTCATCCATCAAGTGCATTCATCCATAATGTCACACCATATGAGCCTCCAAAGCCTTAATTTTATTCCAATGGTTGCATAAAAGCAACAAACATTTACAAAGTTTCACCAGAGTTTCTCTACACCAAATATCCACCCTTGATAGAGCTGAAAGAGCCTTTATTTATACAATGAATGAAGACCAAAACCCTAAAACCAAAAATTCTCGACCTAACCGGCTTGGCACCAAGCTGAGAGTCCAAACCTAAAGATGAAGAGCTAAAAGTGAGGGGGGGCCTCCACCTAGGCAAGGCGCCCCCACTACAAACCTAAACATCCAAATCCAACGGCTGAAAGCACCCACACATGTGAAGGCGCATCCTTGAGAAGATGAGGGCGTGAGCTTGAGGATGGAGGCGTGAGGTTTGAAGGAGGAGTTAATTGGTGATGCTAGGTGCCGAAACCCTTAGGGTTTGCACCAATCCTTCATCTCAATTATTTCACTGCTTCGTAATTATCATCACACCAATCCCATCCTTCCAAATCATCCAATTCGTGCGTTTAGTTGGAGATGACTAGATTGCTAACTGAATGTATCTTTAATGCTCATTGAATGCTGACTGAAGTCAAGTTTTGTTAACTCCAATCATCATAAATGCCTAATGCCATGTCATTTATCCTTTTATTTTATTCAATTTGGTTAATTTTAGTGAGTTTTTTATTTTCTCCAAAATATTCAT
The DNA here is from genome assembly GCA_001517045.1 of Pseudotsuga menziesii. Lineage (NCBI taxonomy): Eukaryota > Viridiplantae > Streptophyta > Pinopsida > Pinales > Pinaceae > Pseudotsuga > Pseudotsuga menziesii. The sequence continues at coordinate 616,810 of LPNX010967567.1, read as the reverse complement.
TTTTAATATTTTAATTAATAATTTCTCTGTAAATGATTTTTTTGAGAAATTATTAATAATGAGGCCGAATGAACTTCTGAAACTTGGATCTGGATGGCTATCTGATCAAGAATGATTTTTGGTTTAAGGTTAGAGCTTTCAATCACTGAATTTGGGTTCCGAAAGACTAACTTATTACAAATTGAATTTTTCCATTTAAATTATGGAAAAAATTAATTAAAAAACTTAGGAAAAATTAAAAAATTAAAACTTAAAAAAAAAAAAATTGACGCGTTCAGTAAATTTTTGAAGGTCCTAGTGACTTAGGACATGACCATAGTCTATTCTAATAATGTCTAGTAGGTTTATATATACTCAGTTGGGCTCTAATAACCCCCGGAGGCTTAGAATTTAAAATTGGGCATTCCAGCTTTGGAGGAAGCAGGAGAAAACCTCGTCAATTATACTCGGCTATAGGCAAAGCATAATTGTCAAGGGCAAAAAACTCCTTGGAATACCTTAGTTGAAATTCTACTTCTTAGGAGACCGAACCACTCAAAACACCCTACTAGCACATTTTATTACAAACCCTGTGGGGCCATGGTCATAACTGTTCAAAACAAAAACTAACTATAGCCAAAACTGGCTAGACACAAAGGCGGATCATCTGATACACTGGAATCAAACATTTGTCATGTTTGTAAACTGGCGGCTCCTCAGCTAATCCAACTACGGTACAAAAAAGTTGGCAACATCTGGCTCCAACTGTGGGACAGGTACTCGCTTGATCTATTGATCAAAGAGAGTGCCTAAGAATCCCGGAATCTCTGGTACCTACATGAAAACAGAAGTGTCTTAGTCCCATGTATATGATAAAAAATATGCCATGATGAAGTACCAGAAAAATTATTTTTTGCTTTTTTAAATCAAAGTATATGAAATAAACTTTTTTTTTCTTTTTTAGTTCATAAATGAAATATGATACAAATGCTAATATACAAAATTTTAAGAGACAACATTCTACATGGATATGATACATAAAATATGATACAAAAATAAAATACATAAAAATACAACAAGGATGGGTTTAGAAAAGCCCTGGGATGACCCCTCGGTCATCTTGGAGGTTGTTTCAATAAAAGGGCTGCAAGTGTTGGCCATTCATGGGCAAGTTTAATGTTTCTCCATCCATAGTGTTAAGTAAAAAGGAATTTGTGCCAGCAGTGTTGTAGATGATAAACGGGCCTTTCCAAAGGCTATCAAATTTTCCATGCTTCCCAGGCTTCTCCCTTCTCTTATCCCATAAGAGAACAGTATCTCCTACTTGGAAAGATCTCGGCCTGGCTGACTTGTCAAAGGTGCCCTTCATGCTTTCTTGATGTCTGAGTGACTGATCAAGGGCAGCTCTTCTAGATTCATCCAACTCTATGATGTGATTGATCCTTTGCTCCAATTCTGATTGTTCTGTGCCATATTCACTTAACATTTTGAAGATCGGAATCTGCATGCTGACCCGAAGGGTGGTTGACTGGAAGGGTGGCTGTGAGTCCATACACTAACTCAAAAGGTGACTTTTCAGTTGAGTTCTTCTTGGTAATCCTATCCGCCCACACTGCATACTTAATCTTGCTATCCCATGCTCTTTTATTATCCCCCACAGTCTTCTTAAGGATAGTCATCAAATTTTTATTAGTGGACTCAGCAAGTCTATTTCCCTGCGGATAATAATCTGATGAATGGGATAGGATAATGCCATATTTAAAACATAAGTCATTTACTGCTCCCGAACTAAAAGATTTGGCGTTATCGGTTGTTATTTTTAGGGGAGTTTCGAATCTGGTGATGATTCTTTCCTCGATGAAATCTATAACAACCTTCTCAGTGGTAGTTTTAGTGGGTATGGCCTCTACCCACTTAGTGAAATAATCGGTTGCTGTGAGAATCCAACAAAAACCATTGCTAGAGTTATCCTTAAATTTGCCAATAAAATCAAGCCTCCACTGCTGAAAAGGGGCAAGGACCACAATCGGAGTAAGGGGAAGCGCAGCCAACTTCTGCTTCCCAGTGAATAGCTGACATTCTTGGCAACACTTGACATGCTTGTGAGCATCTGCAAAAATGGTGGGCCAATAATATCCAGCTCTCAAAATCTTGTGGGCAGTTGTATTTGCTGCATAATGGCCTCCACAAAATCCTGAGTGAAACTCTGCCAAGATTTTCTTTGAATCCTGTTCGTTGATGCACCTAAGTATGATACCATCTGGGTTCCTCCAACCCAGACCCTCTTGGGTAAGGCCATACCTAGCAGTCTTGAGTTTCAAAGCCCTATGCTTGTGACCTTTGAGGTGATCCGGGCAAGTGAGATGGAGAAGGAAGAAAATGATATCGGAATACCAATGATTGTCAAGCTCTTGAAGGGCAAGAGTCATGGCTGGCTGAGGAGCATTATTTTCGACAATCATTTCAATAGCTTCTTCATTCTTCTGAGTAAGCATTCTAGCAAGGCCTTGTCCCTTGATTAATTTGGTAGGCTTTGTTTCAATGTCATACTCTTGGATTTTGGATATCCATGTACTCCTTATTTCTAAACAATCCTGTTGAGACAGGATATCCTTCACTGCAGTATGGGGAACATATCCAGTAACTTTGGAATACCCAATATATGTTCTGAAATGTTTTAAAGACTTAACCAAGGCATAAGCCTGCTTTTCCATGATGGTATACTTTAGTTCAGAATTCTGCAAGGCTCTACTCATGAATGCTATAGGTTGCTCGAACCTTTCGAAGTTCTTTTGGAGCAACACACCGTCAATAATATCTTCTGAAGCAAAGAAAAAGATCATGAAATCTTTCGTGTAATCCGGGCTGACTAAGACTGGAGACCTCGTAATGGCATTCTTTATAGAACCAAAGGCTTCCCTTCCTTCACTAGTCCACACAAACTTGGCATTTTTCTTAAGTAAGGTCTGCATAGGTTTCATTAATTCGGCCAAGTTAGGAATAAATCTTCTGATAAAATTTATATGACCATTGAAGGATTGAAGGGCTTTCACATTCTTAGGAAGGGGAATCTTTCTTATAGCCTCTACTCTTTTAGGGTCAATCTTGACACCGTCCTTATTGATGACGTGTCCTAAGAGTTTTCCCTCTTCTATGCCCAAAACTGAATTAGCTGGGTTCAAAGAAATGCCATACTTCCTACATCGCTCGAAAATCTTCTTGAGATGACCAACATGGCTGGATCTTTCTTTCGAAAATACAGTAAGATCATCTTGATAGATCTCAATGATTTTTCCAATCAACTCCTTGAAAGCATAATCCATTGCCCTTTGGAAAGTAGCTCCTGCATTTAAAAGGCCAAAGGGCATTCTCAGATATTCAAAAGTGCCCCAAGGAGTTGTGAAAGTGGTTTTATGCCTATCTTCCTCTTGAATGACTACCTGATTATAGCCAGAAAAACCATCCAGCATCGACATCATGCTTGATCCAGTGACCCATTGGAGGAGGGTCTCCATGTTGGCGAGGGCATAATTGTCCTTTTGACACGCTATGTTTAGATTTCTGAAATCTATACATATCCTTAAACTCTCATTCTTCTTTCTAACTACCACCAAGTTAGAACACCACGTTGAATGTCTTGTAGGAGCTATTATTCCTGCTGCTAACATTTTTTCTAACTCCTTTTTTATGATTGGTGCTAACTTAGGATTTATTTGCCTAAGTTTTTGACGGAAAGGCTTGCCTTTTTGACATTCAGGTTTCAAGGGAATAGTGTGCTGAAAAACATCTTCCCTATATGCTTTAAGTTCGTCATAAGTGAAGGCAAAAACATCCCTATATTCTTTGACCAGGTTTATAAGGTTGTTCCTTTTCTTTTCAGAGGTTCCTTTTCCAATTTTAATAATTATTGGTTTTGTTTTCGTTCCAATGTTGATCTCAATGTACTCACCAGGTTTCATTTGTTCAACATTACTCTTTTTTTTGTCCTACCTATCAAAGATGTTCTCTAAAGTAACTAGACCACGTGGGACAGGGTTATTAAACTGATCACCTTCTCCAGGATACTCTTTATTTTCCTCCTGCTCATTTACTCTAAAGTTAGAGAACTCATTAACATTATGAATAAATCTCAAGATTTGTTCATCATCTTTGAAAACCTGCCAATGTTCTACATTATCAGGAACAGAAGGTCTGAAGTTAATTTCTAAAAGACAATCCCCCTCTAACATCTCATCTGACGGATGAAGTGCTGAAGCTGCAAACGCTAGTTGGTCGGCGACACTATTCTGATCTCTAGGGATTGCTTCTATATTAAGGGCATCAAAAAATTCCATTGTATCCCAAACTGCATTTCTATACTTTTTTAATCTTTGACACTTACATGCAAACTGACCCTTAACCTGTTGGACAATTAAGTCAGAATCCCCCTTAATACTAAACAATTTGATCCCCATGTCCTTGGCAATCTCGATGCCTAGTAGAAGTGCCTTGTACTCTGCCACATTATTAGTTGCCTCAAATTCTAATCTGAAAGCAAAGTTAAAAACTTTACCTTCGGGAGAAACAATGACTATCCCAGCCCCTTTTCCTGCTCTCGAATAAGCTCCATCAAAGTTCATCCTCCACAATTCATTAAGTTTTTCATTTTTAACTTCTTCTTGGATAGGCTCTAAGAAAGTGGAGTTGATTTGGTACATCCCTAGTTCACTTTAGTAGTTGACATACTCATTCGATGGTTTCCTTGGGATTTCTACATGATATCTTCGTTCTTTCTTAGTATGTAACTTAACCAATGAATCCTTTGATGCAGGTACAGTGGAGTATGTCCAATCCATTTGGATGGATCCCCCTAAAGTTGCACTGAATTTTCTGGATAAGAGCATGCCCCATTTATCCGGCACATCTATGACAAGGATATCCATGGTAACATGGATGTCCGGATACTTGGCTAATCTTACATTCTGCCTTTCGATCATACCTTCAACTATGACGGGTCTAGAGTCCATGGCACATACATTTTGGTAGGGGCGAGTGGTTCTAAGGCCAAGTTGCTGCATGACTTTCTTAGTCATAATATTTGATCCTGAACCTGAATCTAGCATACAGTTGTGCAGGAGAAAATCACCTATCATCAATGACATGTAGAAGGGCGGGTGATCTTCTTTTCTTGGGTCCCTAGTATGCAAGATTACAGGGGGATCTCCACAAACATTTTTTTGACTAGGAGGAAGTTGTTCTACAGTGTTAGCAAAAGTTACTTTCTTGAGAGCTATAGGTTTTTCAAGTGCAACTATCTTTGAGGTAGGAAGGGGATCATTATTAATTTGAGGCTCTAGCATTTTCAACAATTTCTCCTTTTGACCAGGAATTTTACATAATTCAAGCACGGGAACCGGGACTTTAGAGTTTGCTAACCAACTACCTAAATCAAAAGATAGAGCAACAGAATCTGACTTATCATTTATTTCTGGAGGAATGTCTGAAATTGTTACCGTTGGAGCAGTTTGGGTAGATGGTCCTTCCCTTGGTCTTCTTTGATATCTTATGCCTTTAAAATTTTGAACATTGTTACTATTTGAAGGCATTTCCCCGTAATACTCAGTTAAGTAATCAACCCGTTGATGAAACTGGTTGGCTTGATTCCAACTATCCTTATGGTCAACATAGATGTCTCCTACATTGTGAATGAATTCTGGCTCGCTTGTAGATGTACTAGGACCGCACCCCTCGGGATAACCATGCTCCTGGACATAACATGCATAATGGCAGCCAGATTCCTCATGGAAATCTCTGCATGCCCTACAAAATGGTTTGTAAGGGTCAACCACATTAGTAGCCTCTAGCTGATGAGGAGGCCTTTGCTCATGGTTGGGATTCTTTCTCTGCCATGTTTGCCTTGTAGGGAAAGTTCTAGGAGGTGGCGGAGGTTGAGTTCTTTCAACAATTATGACCCTATTCTGAACCTCCTTAATCTGTGCTAAGTGTTTCCTTTCAATTTCTTGCATTTTCTCTGTCAGGTCCATGAGCTTCATTTGACGGCTCTTTCCCTTTAGGTTCCACAGTTTTAAGAGGAACGGATGACCTCGAGTAACCTTGGATGTTTGACTCTCCTGAAGACTGCATATTCTTATCAATTTTAACGACCAAACCCCGAGCTAGAAGTAAAGTACTCGGCTCCTTCTTTCTAATATGGTACTGGATCTTGCCACTTAATGCTTCAATGTAATAATCTAAAGTAGAAGCTACAGGGGGGCATAAGTAGCAGGGATGGAATTTGACAACTCAGTGAACCTATTATTAAACTCATCCATGGTTTTTGTTTCAGATTTCTTCATACTAGTCAAAGCTGCTACCAGATGTCTAGGTTCCTTTTTACTGCCAAACTTTCCAAGGAAAGCAGTCTTGAAGTCCGCTATGGTAGTAAAAGAATTGTTTGGAAAATTATCAGACCGGTTGCCAGCCTTGCCATCCAAAGACAGAGCAAACAAGGTCATGTACACATCTTCATGTTTATCAGCGCCCCTAACATAAGAACCACATTGCCTGGAGAAATTTCTGATATGTTGCTCAGCAGAGATAGAGGCATCAGTGCCATTATAGGTCATAAGTTTATCGATAGCCTTTTTAGGAATGTCATGAGGTTGACCTGCTATCTGAGTAAAGTTGAGTTGAGTAAAGAACTCACCCATTGTGTCAAGGAAACAGTTATTGTTTTGCAAATTTTCTAAGTTTTTTGGAAATAAAAGGTGGATGTCTGAAATAGACTCAGATCCAAGTTCTGCAAGGATCCTACGAGAAGCTACTTTGTTTAGTCTCCTATAGACTTTTTCAGGGTCAGGGATGAAACTGAGCAAACCTTTAGAGTTTCTTCTAGTGGAATACCTTGAGGTGTTAATTGACAGTGGAGTCGCTAGGTGGATAGAAGTCTAATTCTGGAGAGTGATTAGACTAAAAATCTACCAAAAAAATGGGAAAAAAGGTAAAAAACTAAAAAACAAACAAAGGTCGTCCAGGAACAAAAAGATTTGTCCTCGGCAACGACGCCAAAAGATGTTGTCTACCGATTGCACATTAGCAGCAGAAATCTTTCGAAAACTGTCTCCTCACTTAAGAGAGTGGGAGAGGTGTGACCTTGGGGGCAAGCACAGAGCCAACTACTGTCACCTACTCTTAGCTCCTCCATTTAGGCTAACTCCTAACGAAGCCAAGGGGGGTAGTCCCTACAAAAGAGTTTCTACGGCTCTTAAGTTGTTAAAGTGTTATAAAAGGTTGCGGATGCGGATGGGTGTTGTTTAGGAGTTATGGTGATTAAATGTATTTGTTTATTATGAAGTTGACGCATAAGATAAAGCAATCCACGTTGCTATCAAGAGAATTAAAAGATGAACAATAATTCAAGATTTTATAAAGATGCATTCACAGATAGAAATTAAAATGTTCCAAAGACCAATGATCCAGATATAATAATTATGCAAAGATTAAAAGACCAGTGCCTTTATGGAGTCAGAGTTCTGTAATGCTTTAAGAAATAAACAAGTCCTGAAATAAAGCTAGTGAATGTAACGTTGTGCAAGTGCTCTTGGTATATTTTAAGGATTTTAAGTGATCTTGCTTATGGTGTCAGCGAAGGATTATTCAAGAGTCGGGAGAATGTTCCAAGTTTAATCTGTTGAAGACATGACGGCCCGCCCAGTATCCTAGGCTGGTATCCCGAAGATTGACCAGCTAGCTGAGAAGCTTAGACAGCGGGGAGTTCCGGCGCCTCTACTAAGAAGAACTTTAGGAAATTCTCTACAATGCCGGTGCGTTGGTTATGGGTTTAAGTTTTATTATGTTTCTCTTGCGCGAACTTAGCAAGTCCGTTCACCGTTCTGAGTACGAGCCCAACCCGAAAGTTGGCAGAGCATACTAGGTGAAGGATGATCGACGAAGTTAATTAATTATGGGGAAGTGAGTTGCAAATTTTAATTCAGTAGATTAATTAAAACTCTCCGACAGAGAGTGCTCTTGACCTTGTCTTATGACAAAGGTTCAAGAGACTTAATTAAACTAAATGCCTAATGCAAGGTATGCAAGTCTTACTATGCTCTCCGATAGAGAGTGCTCTTGACTTGGGTTATGACAAGTTCAAGAGACTTAATTAATTAATTGATTAAACTTTAAGAAAAAGAAGGCTAAACTACCCAAGAGTCTCTTTCAGGCTTTTTAGGCCCTAATCGGGAAAGCATGGGGGTAAGTAAAATTATATCAAAAAGTAAACAAACTTTGCATTAGCTAAGTAAATAAACAAAGAAACCTTTTTGTCTTTTATATTTTATGAATGATAAACTAATCAGAAATGAACTATCCAACTTTAATGAAAAAACAAACTTCTTATGATTATGAAACTATTCTATCCTATTCTACCTTTAGCAGTTTATTAAACAAAAAAAATACCAGCATGACAAAGGGACGATACAAGCTTCCTCCAAATGGGGGAAGAGGGGTGTGGGAGCCATAATCCCACTCGCTCTTTATTAACTCTTTACAAATTTTTTTTTGATGTGTTTAGCCTCCTCTTGAATGAGCAAAGGTGAGAAAGGGAAGAAAGAAGAGGGAGGTGTTTTGGTCTTTCTTGGTCTTTGTTTGCTCCTTGCTTGCTTATGGCCTTTGGGCTCTTTTTGACCTGCCTGAAAATGAGAGCTTTGAACACTAACTTGTTATAATGTTAGTCCAAAAATAAAACTAGATCTATAAACTCAATCAAAAAATAAACCAAACTTCTATACTGAAACCGGAGGAAAGCGGAAAGAAGAAGAAGCTATGGAAAAGAGAAGACAAAAGGGGAAAGAGAAGGCAAACTAAGGTCAAAAGAAGGCTGAAAACTAAGGTGAAAAGAGGGCTGCAAACAAGGTAAAGAAGGCTGCAAAAGAAGAGAAAGGAGGCTGAAAACTACCTCCAAAAAAGGGGCTGCAAAAAAGGGTGAATAGGGCTGCAAACTCAGGCCAAAAGAGGGCTGCAAACTATAAGGAAAAGGAGGAAAAGAGGGCAGCGAAAGAGGTGAAGAAGGAGGCTGCAAAAAAGAAGTGAAAGAAGGCTGCAAACTACAAGAGAAGATAGCCAACAAGGGCATACGGTTTGGTGAATGATAGAGCACTTTAGCCCAAACCTTGCCTAACCCAAAAAAATAAGAAATTTTTACTTTGAAAGATGAATAAAAGCAAGGAGAAAATAGTCAAACCTGTGGATTTTTTTAAGGACACTTGGATCTTGTAAAGCATGCCATTACCGGAATTTTGTACTGGACTCCAAGAGAAAAGGATGCAGAGCTTGAACTTTTGCTTGGTTGGATGGACTGATCTGCAAAATAACACTCATAGACTTGCCAAACAATGGATTAGATCATGTATTGTTCACAAATTGAAATATAAAGTAGCATGAAATATGACTGAATAAACAATGCTTCTTTTCAATTTCTAAAAGTAAAGCAATAAACAAGTAACTTGCAAACCACAAATACCTGTTCTTATGTGCTTACAGAAGCCTTCTAAAGCATAGATTCATAATCTCAAATAGACAAGAAAGAGAAGAATTAGAACAAACTCACCTCATCCATCAAGTGCATTCATCCACAATGTCACACCATATGAGCCTCCAAAGCCTTAATTTTATTCCAATGGTTGCATAAAAGCAACAAGCATTTACAAAGTTTCACCAGAGTTTCTCTACACCAAATATCCACCCCTGATAGCGCTGAAAGAGCCTCTATTTATACAATGAATGAAGACCAAAACCCTAAAACCAAACCTCCACCTAGGCAAGGCGCCCCCACTCCAAACCTAAACATCCAAATCCAACGACTGAAAGCACCCACACGTGTGAAGGCGCATCCTTGAGAAGATGAGGGCGTGAGCTTCAGGATGGAGGCGTGAGGATTGAAGGAGGAGTTAACTGGTGTTGCTAGGTGCCAAAACCCTTAGGGTTTGTACCAATCCTTCATTTCAATTATTGCACTGCACTGTAATTATCATCACACCAATCCCATCCTTCCAAATCATCCAATTCGTGAGTTTAGCTAGAGATGACAAGATTGCTAACTGAATGTATCTTTAATGCTCATTGAATGCTGACTGAAGCCGAGTTTTGTTAACTCCAATCATTATAAATGCCCAATGCCATGTCATTTAGCCTTTTATTTTATTCAATTTGGTTAATTTTGGAGAGTTTTTGATTTTCTCCAAAATATTCATTTTTAATATTTTAATTAATAATTTCTCCGTAAATGACTTTTTTGAGAAATTATTAATTATGAGGCCGAATGAACTTCTGAAACTTGGATCTGGCTAGCTAGCTGATCAAGAATGATTTTTGGCTTAAGGTTAGAGCCTTCAATCACTGAATTCGGGTTCCGGGTCATGTCCTAGTGACTTAGGACATGACCATAGTCTATTCTAATAATGTCTAGTAGCTTTATATATATTCAGTTGGGCTCTAATAACCCCCCAAGGCCCAGAATTGAAAATCGGGCATTCCAGCTTTGGAGGAAGCAGAAGAAAACCTTGTCATTTATACTCGGCTATAGGCAAAGCATAATTGTCAAGGGCAAAACACTCCCTGGAATACCTTAGTTGAAATTCTACGTCTTAGGAGACCGAACCACTCAAAACACCCTACTAGCACATTTTATTACAAACCCCACGGGGCCATGGTCATAACTATTCAAAACAAAAACTGACTAGCCAAAACTGGCTAGACACAAAAGCGGATCATTTGATACACTGGAATCAAACATTTGTCATGTTTGTCAACTGGTGGCTCCTCAGCTAATCCAACTATGGTACAAAAAAGTTGGCAACAGGAGGCATAACTAGGTTGTTAACATGCGCTAATTAACCAAATAACTTTCATCAATATACACAAATAAAGAAAGGGCCCTTTTGAAGGTGTTATTTATCAAAAACATTACAAATTAGCATAAAGGTGATGAACAAATAAAGATAGAAACAACCTCTTAGAGAGTAGAAATGACAACAAAAATAGAATATATTGATCAATAATCAAGAATAAAGGTAAGAATTATTTAACCTCAACCTTTGCCCTTCTTTTATGGACAAAAATATCCCTTATACGAAAGTTTTTTATAATAGATTTATAGAAGCAACTTCAGCAACATAACTCATACATGAAAGATGAAAAGAATTTGATGAAACTCACATAGAATATAAACTCTTAAGTTAGCTTTCTCTAGCTATATATTCAATTAAGCCATTGAAACTTCTTCACACTTTTTTCAAACCTTTTGCACCTTCTTTGTCTATTATTTATAGTCTTCAACCCCAATTAGGGTCTCCTTGATTATCCCCTCGCTAGATTTTCCCCTTTAGATGACACTTAGAAGCCCTCCACACTAGGGGGTACATCTTAAGATATACATTTTATCCCTAGCACATCTTTTGTTTATCATGAATGCCTCATTAATGACCTTTTCCCCTACTTGTTGCTTAATCTCCTTTAAGCAACTTAAAGTTATCTTGTTAAAAAGGTCCCTTTAATTGAAGTTGGGCCCTTCTTTGATCTAGTTCAACCCCATTCTACATCAAACATAACAATTTAAATATGATCCTTTGTTCCTTAAGCTCAAGAACTCCATAAAAATTCTTTAATGCTTTCTACTATTGTCTATCATGCCAATGATGTTGAGATTGACCATGTCAAAGGTTTCTTTTGCTCATCCGGATTTGGTGTTCTCCTCTTGGTGCATCAAAATCTTACCTTGTAACAATTGTCTCCATCTTAGGGATACACTCTTCTACATAGTGTGAGAGAACTCTAGAATCTTTATTCCTATTGAACTTGCATTTGCAATATTTAAGCAATAGTAGCGAGATGGATCCAAACATCACATCCCATAATCCCATATCATCCATTCAATCATTCAAAGAGTTTGTTTACAGTGTTATATTCACTCCTAGAACAAATCAACCACCTAGATGAATTCAACCACATGTAGTTCTTACACCAACTCAAATGGGATCCTTCAAGTAGCTTCCTTTTTGGTGATCTTGTTAAGCCAAAAAATAAATTTAAGCTTGTTGTCCCAATATTGTTATTTTCTCCCATGGTTGTTGGCTTTCTTCCCTCTCTCTGCCCCTGGACCCAGGTTCAGTCCCTTCTTCTCAGCACAACAAATCCCAAGACATCAGCCTGATGGAGTAGAGCTCAGCCGGTAGCACCTGCGACATAGATGTCGTCTCACCTGAGATATCTCAGTTTTATGGGTAACTGCCAGAACCACGTTTTCGCAGTTTGTGTGGGAGGGTGTTTTAGTACCTTGGCCTTGCGCCAAGGATTTTCAACAAAGACCGGGAAGGTGGGTTACTTGCCTACACAATATTTCAATACCAAGCTATGATCCGACCCTTCTTTATGCTACTTAAGTGAAAAACCAATGAATGGACAACATAATATATTCATTAATATAAGGCAACAGTCATACATTATCCAGTTGCAACGCAATAGTCAACCAGTCATTCAACACAACATTTATGCATATGCTAAGCTACTCAACATTCACACATATACACAACATATAACGTGGGAACCCATCCGGGAAAAAACCACAAGGTGCTCTTCATCTGGCATAAGGAAATAGAAGCACCTTTTGCCTATGCACAAAGTTGTAGACTCTGTTCAAAATCTTCTCTTCTATCTTAACAGACATTTTCTCCCTCTCATGCTTTTTGATCTTCTCTCTTTCTCGTTCTACTCTACTCCTACTAGCGATCTGCACGCAACCTGGATCGACTCGACCTTCTCTACTTTTCTGCGCACTCAGCTGCAGAACCACTACTTTGATGCACTCAGCGATCCAAAGTCATTAACTAAACACTATCTATCTCAAGTCTAGCTCAAGCGTCTTTTCCAAGAGTCTAGAGATTACTCAAAATACTGTACCAGCTAATCAGCTAAAACTGACTGGCTATCTGTCTAACCCAACTATAGCTTGGGTTCCTTCTTTTATAGCACCATTACAGACTCGATATAGATTCCATACATGCTTGTTATAGACTCAATACTAACTCGATACAAATCCCATACATGTTTGTTACAGACTCAATAATGACTCGATACAAACTCTAATAGACTCATTGCAGACTCCTCTTCAGTCGCTATCCCAGCCGACTTACTATCTTCAGCCTACATGATGTCTTTCCTATTCTAGTAAAACATAACAAAAGGCATTATCGGTCTGACTTACAAAGATGCCCACATGTGTGGTTTCTGCCGTCTCTAGTCGAGCTTGTATCCACGATCGCCAAGGACTGTCGCTTTCTCAGCGTTATGCCTTACTGTCACTTTTCGGCCGTTACATTATCTACACGCCTACTTCTACAGATATTCTGCCATGTCATCTCATGTCGCATTCTGTCCTTCTGTCGTGCCTTACTCATCTAGCGCAGCTTCCTCATCCCGTGCCTTCTCTTTTCTTCTTTTGTCGCAGCATCCTTCCCTTTTCCTTGATGCTCCTTTCTCTGTCGTAGCTCTTTTCTCTTACACTTTTATGCTCCTTCTCCATACTTAGGAAGAATTCTAGATGAATTTTTCCCTACTGTCTCGAGGCCTAACAAGCCCCCAACACTCACCTGTGGCTTGTCGCGAGCCACGCGAACTATTCCTCAATAAGGAAGTTTTGTTCATCAATAAGGAAGTTTCGTTCATCAACAGAACTAACTCTTTTTTAGACTTGTCATTTTTGTCTACTTTTGGATGCTCTTACTGCTGAGTGGAGTAGGACGTAGGGGTAGAATGCAGAGGTTGAGGGACTTATCGGTAACACAGATTTTCTTTGTCAGCATTTTTGGCTTTAGCTTCCAGCTCGTCCCAGGTTTTTCCTTTCTCCCTTTAGAATCTTCCTTGGCGTTACCCGTGAATGAGTATGCGACATCCGGGTAGCCTCATAGCTCACGGCAGTCGCTCAGTCCAGCCTCTAGTTAGTGTTTCTCTTTGCTATAGTGCTGGTGAGATGTATCATTCTCAATATGTAGTACCTCCCTCCCTCAGGGTATGCCAATGCAACACGTCTTTGGAATCATCATCACTTTCCATACATTCAACAGTTTTAAGTGATGATGGTGATGACGTTGGCCTTTGCTTCTTCTTCTCTTAATCCGAACATACTTTCAGACCGACTGTTCCTAGCAATGGATACTATGCACTGTGGCAATTAATTCTTGGCAATTATGTCCGGACCCTTGGGGGGGATGTCCTCTGGTCTTGGAATTCTTGTCACTGCTTCTTCAGTCGTGCTCAACTCTTTTAAGGCAGCATTGCTTTTATCGGCATCAGAGGGTCTTCGTATTGGCATATTTTCCAAGATGGTTGGAGCCGCTTTTGTATGGAGGCCCAAAACTGGCTGAATCTTCAAGCAGCTCTCGGCCTTCAGTGGAACATATCCAACAACAGTCCTCTTATTCAGAACAATCATTACAGTTTCCTCGATAGGACCCCTAGGGCCATTAGCACTAAAACACTTACTCTTCATACTTCTCCACAAGTTTTTGTTCATTTTGTAACTTGCAACTATTTTGGTGATGGCATTATAAGGACGCGAGCTGGGAATCAACCATCAATAGTTGAGTCGTTCCACCAATCTAGCTATCAAATCCTAACATGTGCCATCATCGAGTAGCAGAATGACAACACGAACCATCACGTGGGTTCTTAGTTCGACTCCTTGTGTGGAGGTGCCAACTACGCCGCCCCTTTTCGCTGTGACATCATGATATTAATGGCGGAAGTGACCCTCAACTTCCCTTGCGATCTGCTTGAATTTCCTTGTTGTCTGTGGATTTGATATTTGTTACCTCAACAATCCTTCCTCATAATTGTGCCAATGCACCATTGTGTTTAGTGCCACGCTTCCCTCGCCACGCCTTGTATGAAAGTCACACTATTCTCTTCTCCTAGTCATTGTTGTGATCATGACCATCATTTTTTATTTTTACCGTAGTGGCAGTTATCAAAATAAGGCTTCAACCAGCTCCTGTTGATGATCCCTCTGACTTTCGTGCCATCTAATTTTTCCAATTTTACTGCTCCTCCATTAGTGATTTCCTTAACCACATAAGGTCCTAATCAATGTGTCTTCAACTTGCCTGGGTGCTTGAAAAATTTGTTGTCGTACATAAGAATAAGACCTTTGACTGAAAATTGCTTGTTCTTAATGTGTCTATCATGTCATACCTTCTGCCTTTGTTTTTCGACATTTTGATGGAATCCTGCAATGAAGCGTTCTTCTTCCAAATGCATTAATTGAAGTAATCTTTCTTCAACAGCATCAACATCTGTCATTTTAGTAATTGCCGCCACTCTTAAACTTGGTACAATATATTCCATAAGCATGACAACTTCTTGTCCATATACAAACCTGAACGGTGCTTGGCCGATTAGCTTCTTAAATGTTGTGCGATATGCCCATAACACCGTGGAAATTTTTTGGTCCCAATCATCCCTTCTTGTATTGCAGACTTTGGTTAGCGCATTTTTCAGAATCTTGTTAAATGCTTTGACCGCTCCATTGGCTTGCGAGTGATAGAGTTGTTCTTCTATGCTGTATCTAAAATTCATCAGTTAGTTATTCAATCAACTAATTAACAAAATGCGTACCTTGATTGCTAATCAATATCTTTGGGCACCCGAACCTTGTTACAACATTTTCAAATAAAAACTTTGTTGTTGTCGCCGCAGTACAATCCTTGACGGGTGCAACTTCTGGCCATCGAGTTAGGTAATCCATCACAGTGATAATATACCTAGCTCTTGTGCACTTCCTGGCTAGGCTACTAGGCCACACAAAGTCAACATCCCATTTATCAAATGCCTGTTGCGTGAGTTGTGGAACTAATGGCATTTCATCTCTTCTGGATGGCTTTCCCGTTCTTGTTAAATTTTCATATGCTAGAGTAGATTCAATACTATTCAATTCAAAAATCACAGCAACATATCAAGAATCACTAATAGAAACACAATCACAAGATGGACACAACATTTATCTTGGGAAACCCTCAAGGGAAGAAATCCCAGAAAAAAATTTCTTTGTATAAGATGTATAGAAGACAACCCCAAAAATAGTTGTTCTCCTCCTTCTGTTCTCTCTCTCTCTCTCTCTCTCTCTTATGCGCTACACAAGTGAGTGAGCCTGTGTTCCAATAAGAACCACAACTCCTCTATTTATACTAATTATCAATTGACTTTTTACGCTAAACAAGTCGGCCCCAATAAACTGTCTGGGCTGAGTTCATCTAGGAATACTCAAAATAGTATATTATATTATTAATTGGGGTACTAAAGACCCGACACAAAAGGAGGCTTTACCTCATGACTCTATGATGACCAAATACAATAGTAACACCCCGCTAGAGGAATAATAACATCTCCCTTGGGTTACATCAGTAAAATACATTTAGAATATCCTTTGAAGTTACAATATTTCAACACTCCCCCATAACGAGAAGGTTATTCTACTGACAACATCATCGAAGACTATAGGAGAACAGAGAGACAATTACAACAGTACATTGAGGAGATACATCTATACGTCACAGGAAGTTTTTCACAATTAGTAACTTGGAACAGTTACTCTTCATCTTCTGCATAACATGATCACTTGATCCTTTCTTTGCAGCAATGCATCAATCTTTCGATCTTTCGTAGCAACACTTCGATCTTCTAGATCCTTTGCAGTAGTACTTCGATCTTCAGATCCTTTTTCAGCGGAACTTCGATCTCCTGATCCTTTGTAGTACTTTGATCCTTTGCAGCAGCACTTCGATCTTCTTGATCATTTGCAGCAGCACTTCGATCTTCTCGATCCTTTGCAGCAACACTTTGATCTTCTCGATCCTTTGCAACAACACTTTGATTTTCTGCAGTAGCCTTCTGATCTTCTCGATCCCTTGTAGCAGCACTTCGATCCTTTTGATTCTTTGCAACAACACTTCGATCCTTTCAATCCTTTGCAGCAACACTTCGATCCTTCTTGATCCTTTGCAACTGCACTTCGATCTACTTGACCCTTCGCTGCTGTACTTCGATCTACTAGATCCTTCGCCGCCACACTACCTGCAGTACACATGATCTATTCGCGGGATGATCAATCCCGATCACTTTAGGACATAAGTCCAAGGACGATGCAATCCTCCATCAGCATGATCCATGAAATCGATTAGTTGAATCGTCTACAACTAAATCTAGATCTCGACCGCACCTAGTGCTGACCCTATCGTCCGTGAGGACTCATTGTAGACCATCCATACCACACATGTTAGGACCACTCACAAGTGAGTGTTATACTACGGTATCTACACTCACGTGTAGGTATACTCTACCATGTAAGAGTATTGTCTGCAGAGCAGATCTCGACCGCATGCACATTGTCGGTCCATCATAGAACATCCATACCACACAAGTTAGGACCACTCCCAAGTGAGTGTTATACTACGTCGTCTGTGAGGACTCATCATAGAGAATCCATACCACACAGGTTAGGACCACTCCCAAGCAAGTGTTGTTCTATGGCATCTACATATGAATGTAGGCATACTCTCTATACAAGAGTATCGTCTGCATAGCAGATCTCGACTGCATACACAATGTCAGTCTTGGCATGCGTGAGGACTCATCGTAGAGCATCGAGACCACACAGGTTAGTACCACTCCTGAGCGAGTGTTTAATCTACGGTATCCACAACTAGATGTGGATGCTCTCCATGAGATTAACATCTTGCAGGGCCATCCTTAGCTAGTAAGGACCACTCTCATGAACAGAGTGTTATACCTGCTATCCTTCAGAGAGGATACTATCGTCTGCAAGTGAATGTGAGTACTCTCCATGCAAGAGTAGCATCTACAGGGCCATCCTTAGCTAGTAAGGACCACTCTCATGAACAGAGTGTTATACCTGCCATCCTCAAGAGAGGATACTATCTTCCACAAACAAATGTCAGACCATCATCACTGTCATCCATCATCGATGTCAATCTTATCATTACTCCCCCTTTCCTGGGAAGTTTTCATTTCATCAACCTGCTCCCCCTTTGTCCGAGAAGGGTCCATGTCTTCGACCTAATCTTCCTTTTTCGAAGAGGGTCCATCATTTGTAGTCCCATCACTTCTCCTTGCGAGGCAAGTCCTCTCGAACTACACCAAGCTTGTTGCGGAAATACTCGAACTTCATTCGAGATAGAGGCTTGGTCAGTATATCAACAACTTGCTCATCAGTACCCACATACTGGAGCTTGATGGCTCCCTTTTGTACCATATCCCTTATATAGAAATATCAGATTTCTATATGCTTCGATTTGTCGTGGAACACCGAATTCTTTGACATCTTTATACAACTCTGGTTGTCACAGAAAATTACTGTGGTGTCCACCTCCATGTCAGATATTCCTGACATCAGCTTTGGAAGCCATATCGCTTCACAACAAGCGGAGCAAGCTGCAATATACTTTGCTTCAGCCGTGCTGAGAGAAACAATGGACTGTTTCTTACTAACCCATGAGATCATGGATGATCCCAGACAATAACATTTGCTTGATGTGCTTTTCTTGTCTGTGCCACTTCCTACCCAATTTGAATCCGTATACCCATGCAAATTATAGTCATGATCTCTCCCATAGTACAGTCCCAAATCAATCGTACCTTTTAGGCACCTCATCACATGCTTTGCATCTATCAAGTGAACTCATCCAGGTTTAACTAGATACTGACTCAAGGTGTTCACAACAAAGCATATATCTGGCCTTGTGTTCGTCAGATACATTAATGACCCAATAATCTGTCTATGATTCTATAGTGAGTCATCTGCACTAGCTTGGATGTCTCATTAGAGAACAGCTTCAAGTTGGTGTCCATGGGTGTGGCCATGACTTTACAATCCAACATATCAATCTTTTCAAGATTTCTACTGCATACTTTCCCTGATTCAGAAAGATTCCTTCTGGGCTCTGCCACACTTCTATCCCTAGGAAATAATGCATCAATCCAAGATCTTTCATCTCGAATTCTTCTTGCAATCCTTGATCTGTTTCTCATTTCCAGTCAGAAATAGATCATCCACATGTAGTAATAGTATGACTGGTTCATCATCCATAATCTTCATATAAAGATTAGGATCAACTTTACTCTTGGTAAAGCCCTTGCTTGTCAAGAAGCTATCTATTCTGCCATACCAAGCTCTAGGAGCTTGCTTTTAGTCCATATAGAGTCTTTTTCAACTTACATGAGTCGCTCTGTCTTCGAATTCAAAACCTTGTGGTTGTTTGATGTAAACGTCTTCCTCAATCACACCATTAAGGAAGGCTGTCTTTCACATCCATTTGGCGTAAGTCCCACTTCATCATGGAAGCAAGTGCCATGATAGTTCTGATGGAAGTGTACCTTGCTACTGGAGCAAATGTCTCTTCATAATCGATCCCCTATTTCTGAGAGAATCTTCTAGCCACAAATCTTGCTTTGTAGTTTTCAATACTTCCATCTGCAGCATGTTTCATCTTGTAGATCCATTTCGATGAAACCACACTCTTGTTTTCTGGTTTGGGAACTATATCCCAAACATTATTCTTTATGATTGACTGGTATTCTTTCGTCATTGCTTCAACCCATTCTTTCTTCTGTGCAGCTTCCTCATAGCTATTGGGTTGTTGGTCTACAAGATCACACATCAAAGCTACATAACTGGAATATGGCTTTGATCTTTTGCTGGTTCTTGTGGAGCCTTCTGGTGCTTCATATCTTTTTGCTTCTTGTATGATTTTTCTTACCCAAGCAGGTTTTCTCTTTCAAGAGATATCCATAGTATGGGGCTCCTGAAGCTCTAGCATGTCATGATCTTCTGATGCTACTATTTCAGGAGTTTGTTCAGCTTTCGTCCTTCTGGGAGTTACATCTTCTTCATGTACTTCTTCAAGCTGACACCTTCTAGATTTCTTAAGAGTTGCCTCTTCATCGAAGGTTACATCCCTACTAATCTTGATATGATGAAATCCTGAAATGTATATCCTGAAGGCTTTGGAGACTTTACAGTATCCTACAAATATTCCCTTCTTACCAGAAGGATTCAATTTGGTTCTCTTCTCTTTCGGAATATGTACATATACTGGATAGCCAAATATCTTGAGATAGCTTACTTCTGGTTTCGTTTTGGTATACACTTCTTCTAGAGTCTTGAATTCAAGAGCACTATGAGATAGTCTATGTTGCACATATACGGCTATTCTTGCAGCTTCAGCCCATAGGTGCATAGGGAGGTCTTGGTCATGAATCATGGTCTTCACTGCTTCCATGATAGTTTTATTCTTTCTTTCCACAACACCATTCTGTTGGGGATTATCAGGAGTGGTTAGTTCCCTCTTGATTCTTGCCTCCTTACAGAATGCTTCAAATTCCTTTGAAGTGTATTCTCTACCATTATCTGATCTCAGTGTCTTGATTCTCTATTTTGACTGGTTCTCTATCAAGGCTTTGAATTCCTTGAATTTCCCGAACACTTAACTTTTATTCTTCAAAAAGTGTATCCAAGTCTTTCTTGAATAATCATCAGTAAATGTGACATAGTATTCATATCCACTTAAGGATATGGAGGGCATAGGACCACATACATCAGAATGGATTAGTTCCAATGTACCTTTAGTCTTTGTGTCACTTTTCAGAAAGGGATTCTTGATGTTCTTTCCCTGTGCACATCCCTTGCAGGTTCCCTCATGTTCGATCTTCAGATCTGGTAACCCTGTTACCACCTTGCTCACATAGGGAAATGCTTTGTAGTTGATGTGAGCAAGTCTCTTATGCCACAATTCACTTGAGCTGGTAGTCTCATGGACAAGGGTTGTCTCTGGATGCCCTTTGAGCTTGTACAGTCCTCCTTCTTCTCTAATGACTACAGCATCTTCAAGTGTCTTACCCTTGGACCACATGAGTACTTGTCCATCTATAAAAGCAACTCTATATCCTTTCTTGTCTAGAACTGAGATGGAAAGTAGGTTCTTTTTCAAACCTGATACATACAGTACTTTCTTCATCTTCATGGAGGTCCCAGAGTCAAGCTTGTAGCTTGATTCACCAATACCTTTGATGGGATATTGATAGTCATCTCCCAATGATACCTTCTGGGAGGAGTTCTTCTCTTTAAGATTTGACAGAGTTGTCTTCTTTCTTGTCATGTGCTTAGAGGCACCACTATCAATAAGCCATGTATCTTCTCCAAGTGTTACAGACCCAGAGAGTGCAGAGAATAACACATATTCTTCTACATCTTCACCTCTAGTTCTCTTTCAAGGTCTTTCTTCACACCCATCTTCAGCTAGATGAGCATGATGTCTTTTGTTGTTGTTGTTTTTCAATGATGGACATTCTCTAGCAAGATGTCTTATCTTATGACAGTTCTAGCATTGATACTTGGAGTAATCCTTCTTCTTCTTCCTTTTTTAGAATTTCTTCTTTGAAGGCTTATGATTACTCTTCTTGAAGTTTGATTGATTTCTTTCCTTAGTATGGGTAGCTAGAGCCTAATCATCTTCTCTGAGAAGAGCTTCTCTATTGGCTACTCTAGCTTCTTCTTGTATGCAATCTTCCCATACTATGTCAAACATCATACTTTCTTTTTTGGCACACAGAGTTTGGATGAATGAGTTCCAAGGTCTAGTGAGGCCATTGAGAGCAGTCATAACCAATTCATCTTCATCAAGAGTATCTCTAATAGCACTTAGCTTCTCTTTGATTTGGGAGATCCTTGTGAAGTAATCTTGAATAGATTCTCCTTTGCTCATCTTGGTGCCCTTCAATTGAGTTCTTAGATTCATCTTTCTGTTGATGTTCTTTCCTTCATACATTCTGGAAAGTGCATCATACATTTGCTTAGGTGTCTTCTTGGATCACACTTGAGGGATCAAGTGATCCTTAATGGAATCAACAATGATCCTCATTGCCTTGACTAGGTCTTGTTCATGCTTCTCCTTAGCTTCAGCTTCTTCAGGTTCTACAATCTCTTTCTTGATATATTTCTCAAGACCATTCTCTATCAGAATGAGGTCAATCCTATACTTCCAAGCCAAGAAGTTTTCTAGGCCTTCCAATTTGTCCTCAAGCTTAGTGCTTGGGGCTATCTTGACCAGTAAGTCACTCAAAAATGAAATTTATCAAAACAGGAGATTGACCTTACCGGTAGATGTGCTTGGAGGAGGCGAGTTGGTTGATCCAACTGCTTTCTGGAGATCCCTAATCTTCAGTCTTCAAATCCTACTTACTAAGTTGTAGCACTACAGTTTTTCTGGTTCTGTTTTACTGTAGTTTTTCTGGTTCACTGCCAAACTAGGGTTTGGTTTTCTCGGAGATCTAGACATCCAGAAACTTCGATCTAGGGCTCAATAGATGCGCTCTGGGAGGGCGCAACTTTCTGTGGAAGCAGATCTTCAATCCTCCAACTTTTGCAGAAACCCTACTTTATTTCGGAGAGGGAGGAGGAAGAATTTCACCTTGTGAAAGCTTCTCTAATCAGGTTAGCTTTGATACCATGTTAAGTTTTCATATGCTAGACTAGATTCAATAGTATTCAATTCAAAAATAATAGCAGCATATCAAGAATCATTGATAGAAACACAATCACAAGATGGAAACAACATTTATCCTAGGAAACCCTCAAGGGGAAGAAAACCCAACAAAAACTTCTCCTGTATAAGATGTATAAAAGACAACCCCAAAAATAGTTGTTCTCCTCCTGTTCTGTCTCTCTCTCTCTCCTATGCGCTACACAAGTGAGTGAGTCTGTGTTCCAATAAGAACCGCAGTTCCTCTATTTATACTAATTGTCAATGGACTTTTTGCACTAGACAAGTCGGCCCCAATAAACTGTCTGGGACGACTTCACCTAGGAATACTCAAAACAATATATTATATTATTAATTGGGGTACTAAAGACCCGACACAAGGGGACGCTTTACCTCATGACTCTATGATGACCAAATACAATAGTAACACCACGTCGAAGGATTAATGACATCTCCCTTGGGTTACATCAGTAAAATACATTTAGATTATCCTTTGAAGTTACAATATTTAAATAGTTCTTTGGCAGACACCACAACTGTGACAATAATCTTGAGCATCTGCATGCATGGTAGGCTACCATAACCTTTCCTGTAATATCTTGCGCATCATCGCCTTTCCTGCATAATGTCCTCCTGGGATACCAGCATGTGCTTCACTTAAAATAATAGGGCGCTCATGTTCAAAAACACAGCGTCGAAGTATCTCATCCGGGCCCAGTCTATACAAGTGGCCAGTAATTAATTGGAAATCTGCAGCTCGTGTTACTAACTGTTTGTTCTATGATGTTGTGAACTCGGTCGGTGCAAAACCCGTAGTTAGGAATTGTATGGTATCTTCATATTGATTGTCAAAGGAGCTTATCGCAAACAGTTGTGCATTAGGGAGATTATCTTCTAGACTAGTAGGTGTCCCAAATTTAATTGGCCTAGTTTAATGATTATCTCAAAGTCAAATTCTTGAAAGAGGAAAAGCCACTGACAGATCTTGACCCCCAAGATTGGCTTATTGACCAAATATTTTAATGCAGAATGGTCAGTGTACATTTTAAAATGCCCCCCCAGCAAATAATGTCTGAATTTTTGCAATGCATAGACCATTGCAAGTCCTCTCTCTGTTGCGGTGTAATTATTTTCTGCAGTTGATAACTTCCTGCTAGCAAAAGCAATGGGGTGATCGATTTCTCCCTCTCTTGGTTGCGTTAGTACCACTGCAAGCGCAACAGAGGATGCATCAACATGAACATGGAATTCTTTTTTCCAATCTGGAAAGATGAGTATCAATGCAGTCGCCATTTTATTTTTCAACTTATCCAGACTCTCCTGGCATTCATCTGTCCACTGAAACTTGGTATCTTTTTTTAACAATTTCTCCATCAGGGCCATCACTTGTGCATATCCTTTGATGAACTATTTATAATATCTCGCATGTCCTAACACTGCTCTTAACTGTTTCATTGTGGTAGGTGGTGGTAAGTCCAAAATGATGGCGATTTTAGCTGGGTCAACCAAAATCCCATCATGACAGACCACATGGCCTAACAGAGCCCCAAAAGGCGCACAAAAAATACATTTTCTCAAATTGAGAGCAATTTGGTACTGATGACATCGTTCTAACATCATTCTAAGACTTTTTGTATGATCTTTTATAAGACCAAAGATTGTCCAATCATCAAAGTAGACTTCAAGGAATTTATGTATAAACTCTTTAAATGCAGCAACGACAATTCTAGAAAAAATTGTAGGTGCATTCTTAAGTCCAAAGGCATTACCGTGTATTGGTAACATCCCCACTCCCTTGCAAAGGTAGTCTTGTAGCGATCTTCTTTTGCAATTCTGACCTGATGGTAGCCCAAGAATCCGTTTGTAAATGAATACATCTCTTGTCCTCCAACATTCTTTAATACTTCATCTGTAAATGGAGTTGGAAACGGATCGTGCAAGCAAGCATCATTTAATTTCTTGAAATCAACAGAGATCCTAACTTCTCTTGAGCTTTTCTTGTCTTGTACTACAATCCGGCTGATCCATTATGATTCTTCAACTGATTCTATTACTCCTACCTCTAGCATTCGATCCAGTTCGACTTTAACTTTCTCTTTGTAACATGGGTTTAATCTGTATGGCCTCTGTTTGACCGGTTTTGCATCAGGCCTCAGGGGTATCTTCATTTCACCAAGGTCTCCAACTATGCCTTTCATTTTAGAGAACTTTGTGGGGAACATATCCTGAAATTCATGTAATAAGTCAGTGATCTTTCCCACAGTCTCCTCATCCCAGTAATCTCCAATATTAGCAAACTTCGGGGTTTCCTCGGACCCAATATTTACTTTCTTAATTTTGAGTGGTTTTAAAAATTGGTCAGTAGTTATACCATCTCCCTCTACTGTGCATATACCTTCTGACTGAGGTATATTTATCTCAAGTGGGTCATCATCATCTGGTTCTCCTGTGAGCTTATAGCACTGCATCCAACTATGTGTAGTCATGATGCATTGATGGAAGTGTGTGTTTGCAACCGGTATTTCTTCAAATATTTTCTCCCTGATGACTTGTAACGCAGCTTCCACAGTTGGGTGTTCACTTTTAAATTCAAATGTCTGGGTAAATCTTACAGCTAAGCTTTCCCATTCAATAGTTCCTCGTCACAGCTCTTCTGAGGTGTGCCAACTTCTTGATACCATTTCCAAAGTGTGGATGAATTGGTGAACCCATTCTTGTCGCGGGTATTCTTGCCAAATTCCTCGATAGTGCTCAATATGTTTTACAGGATCTGTCAATCCTGTGTACTAAAAATCAGGATAACTGATCTCTTCTTTGAATGTGATCTCCATTAATGTCCTACATTGTGGCCATTCGGAGATAGATTGTTTGTGTGTACCCTACCATCTAGTGGGCGTAGCTTTCAGCACATAGTCCAAAGCGAACAATCGCTATGATTTCGTGACCTTTTCTTCGAATTCTTTTAGAGAAGACGCAAGATTAGGAAATCCTTCATATGTAGGCAACGTGCTTGATTCGGCTCCTACCCTTCGAACAACTCTTGTGACCCTTGCACATCTGCGTATGGAGAATTCATGTGTTTGGAAGCTCCATTATCCACGAGCCAATCATTGCTTCTGTGTGTGATAGTGCCAATAAGTATTAAGATTAGCACATACTCTTCATCTGAATCATCCTTCTCTCATTTGAATCTTTTGTTTGTTGGTTAATCATCTTTGACAATATGAGCATGGTGTCTCTTTTTCTGGATGGGACAATATCTTGCCAAGTGTCCCTTTTTCATCACAAGTATAACATTGAACATTTGAAAGATCTCTTTTGGTCTTCTTCGGTTTCTTGTCCTTCTTGTTGTTGTGATGAAAGTTCTCTTTCTTCTTGAAGTTCTTCTTGGTGTAAATTGCGAAAGCTTGATCATCATTTTTTCCCATCTTTTCTTCTCTTGTCACAAGTCTAGCTTCTTCTTGTGCACATTCTTCTCGAAGTCTTCTGAAAGAGATCAACTTCTTTTTGCACAAATCCCTTGAGTGAATGAGTCCCATGATCTAGGGAGACCATTCAAGGTAGTCATTACAATCTCTCCCTCTTCGACATTCTTTTCAATTGCTTCAAGTTTTTCTTTGATTTGAGCAACCCTTGTGAAATAAACACTGTATAGTCTAGAAGTTTTGTATCTTCACATTCTTCAGTTGGTTCCTCAAAGTCATCTTTCGGTTGATGTTTTTCCCTTCGAACATCTTTGTCAAAGCAACATATACTTCCTTTGGTGTCTTGAATGCAGACACATTAGAGGAATTTTGAGGTCTAAAATGAGCCTCCTAAGGAAAATAATAAAATAATATTTATTAATTTTGGAGGAAAAAAAAAACTACTTTTTGTGTTCATATTTTCGACATATCTCCTTGTGTTTTTACTCAAATTTCGATCGAGAGAGCTTGTTGGATGCGGAATTTGATTTCGCATCCAACGAGTACCCACATTGCATACTTTTGACGGACCCCGCTACCCCAAAAACAAGAAATACCTGAAAAAGCGTGATGATGATGTAGCATAAAATTGAGTCGACTTCCTTGCCCTCAAAAGGACAAGCCCTCCAGACCAGTGTGAAAACACAGTTGCTTAAGTGGCTTGTGGCTTGTCTTCCTCAAAGCGGCTAGCCAGTCCTTTCATCCGCTGGGCTCCGTAGCTATAGCGCACCTCCGTAGATTTGCTCCACCGTGCTAAAGTAGTGATAGCACCTGCAACAATTGAATGAATTGGTCCCAACTACATGGATGATTATTCCTTCGATTTCTAGGGAAATTGATTCGATGAAATTTCTGCCTCCTCCTAGAAATAGGCTTTTGACAAGATAAATCCAAGTTTTTGGCGATATCACGTTCCTTGCTAACAACGTTTGGTGTCATCATCACGCTTTTTCAGGTATTTCTTGTTTTTGGGGTAGCGGGGTCCGTTAAAAGTATGCAGTGTGGGTACTCGTTGGATGCGGAATCAAATTTCGCATCCAACTAGCTCTCCCGATCGAAATTTGAGTAAAAACACAGGGAGATATGTCGAAAATACGAACAAAAAAAGTAGTTTTTTTTATGACAAATATGTCAATTCAACCATTATGGTTGACTCAGTTTATTGGAATTCTATTGGTTCTTGAATTCCAACTCACAAGAACTTATTGTTGGCACGTTTTCTTATAAGGCCCATTTTAGACCCCAAATTTCCTCTAATGCATGGGGGATGAGGTGATCCTTAATAGATTTTGCAATGATTCTATTAGCCTTAGCCATCCTCTTCTTATGAGAAGCCTTAGCCTCATCTCCCTCTGGGATTTCTGTAGAGATAAACTGATCCAAGTCATTCTCTTCAAGGATGAGAGAGATTCTGTACTTCCATGCCCGGAAGTTATCAGCCCCTCCAAGCTTGTCCTTAAGCTGAGTATGGTGAGTCATCTTTTCAAAATGAGAACCTCAAATGGAAAAAGTAAAGATTTGGATCTTACCAATTTGAGGTGTTCGACTAGGTTTTGGAGCAGGCCGACCTAGGGTTTGTCAAAGAAACCCTAATTTTTCAAACTTAGAGTTAGGGAATTCTGGTTGGACAGAAAGATGTGCCTCCTTAAGGTGAGTTGCTTAGCTAGGTCACTTTTTGAAAACTGAGGTGGGAAGCCTCCGATATTTGATGCCCTAGTTCCTCCCGGCGTTAGTGATAGGATAAAAAATGAAACTTTTTTGGTTCATAAACTGTCTCCACCAAAAAATGCGCCCTACTGAGGCGAGTTAGCCTAGCCCTCTTTACTTGATGATCTATGGAGAAAACACCTTCACCTAGGAAGCCCTAGTTCCTGCAGCTGCACAGTGCCTTCTTTTAGAGAGGCTCTAATATCATGTTAGTTTTTTTTAAGATCTAATTAGATTATCTAGGATCTTTACCTAAAAAAATAACAAGTACAACAAGATGCATAAGATATAAAAGATACACGAGGCACAAAGATTTTCACTGGGGAAACCATAAAGGAGAAAACCCCGCAAACTTCCTCAGAATAGTAAGATGATCAAAAGTAGTAATAAGAAGTATTCAACAGCTATCTATATCTCCTCCTCTGACTTGAGAGTGTGTGGTGTGTATAAATGAGGGAGAGCGCCTCCCTATTTATACCCTTTCAAGTCATTGACCAAACATAAGACTCGAGCCTGCATGTCTTTTCACATGGGGCCCACTTCTCCTAGAGAGACTATAAGTACATATTACATGATGTTGCATTGGGGCCTATTGCCCTAACTTACAACAGAGGTTGTACCTCAAGCTCTAGACACAATTTAGACATCTCGTAAAGGGGTAACACACATCCCCAATGGGGGTACAACAACATACAATGATAATATACATCAGAATATATTTTGAAGTTACAAATACAATAACACCCAATCTTTCTCTCTCCTGCCCAACTGTCTGCCCAGACCATTTTTCAAGATGCCCGTGAGCTGGCTGAGTTTTGTACTGCTGCCCGGAATTAGTTTTCTGTTGCTCAGATTAGTTTTCTTGTTGCCTGGATGTATTCCTCTGCTGCCCAAAACTTTAAATGGTTGCCTGGATGCTGTCGGAACTTGTACTCGCCTGCCCAGATGCTCTGTGACAGATATAGGGCAGCGGGTGTACATCCCGAACCCTTACCAACTTCCCGAGCTTTTCTCGGAATCCTGTTGCAGCCTTCCCGAATACCTAACAAGCTGCTTGAGCCTGTTAGTTTTCCTGCCCGAGACTTGAAGGCGCTGCCCGTGAGGAACTGTCAACTACCCGAGCCAGATTAGATGCTTCTCGGGAATGGTACCAGCTGCTTGGAAGTCAACCCATGAAGGTAAGGGTTGCTCGAGATGGTAGATGAGCTGTCTGGGGGTTTTGGAGAGCTGCTCATGAACCTACTGTTGCAGCCGTGAGGGATTTGTTGCTTCCCAGATGGAGAGTGTACACTAGGGTAAGAACCCTAGGTTGATTGTTGTTCACCTGTGAGGAGTCAAACCCTAGCTTAGGGTTTGGCTGTAGCAATGAGGTAGATGCCCTAGCTAGAAGGCCTCCATGCTAGGGCATAACCAAAACAAGAACTTCCCTCTCTTCAAGAACTAGCAAAAATCTTCTAGGAGCAGCTGTATGATGATGAGCAAGTGTTTTGTGAAAATGAATTGGAGTTGATCTTCTTTTATAGCCTTTGATTCACCTGGATGTGGACCAAAACTCAAAAGAATAAAATAATAACATTTTATTCTTTTTATCTTTTGACTTTTACCTTTAGTGATACTAAACGTCTTTTTGTATTTTCACTTTGACTCCTTAGTGGTCCAAGGGTCCTTATGTATTTTTGACTTTTACCTTTAGCCTTCTTCAAGTGCCCTATGGTCAAAACAAGTGGTCATAGGGGTCCTTCATCTCCACTCAAAGTACATCATCATAAATAGAAAGAATTACTAATGCTTTTATCTCACACTCCTTGTGCCACCAAGATCGGGTACTAGGAGAAGATCACAAAGCCCATAGACCGAGGGTAGGAGTGTCTCACATGCCCAAACCCGGTCTAGGACTTATAGTGATGTCTTTGTAACTGACCAGGTGCCTCAGCCATAGGCTACATAATTTGACCCAAGGTAAAATACTTGGTAATTGACCAAGCGCCTCCATTCTCTCAGAGAATGGCCCTCATCCCTAGGCTGGTTCATCTTCCTGGTAACTGACCAGGTGCCTCCATTCAAAGAATGGCCACTCAGCTCTAGGCTGAGTTCCCCCAGTGCTGGACTGGTTCGACATCCTGGTCCTTGACTAGATGTCCCCATTCAACAGAATGGATACTCAGCTCAAGGATGAGTTCCCCTAGTGTTGGACTGGTTCCACATCCTGGTCCTTGACAAGATGTCCCCATTCAATAGAATGGCTACTCAGCTCAAGGCTGAGTCCCTCCAGTGCTGGACTGGTTCCACATCTTGGTCCTTGACTAGATGTTCCCATTCTCCTAAGAGTGTTCCCATTCTCCTAAGAGAATGGCTCTTGATGCTGCTTAGGAAAATTCAACAAAAACTTGGGTGGAAAAGTCCCAACCCACTACTATTGAAGGAGCAACACATTAGAGGAATTTTGAGATAAAAAATGAGCCTCAAAACAAAAAAGATACTATCAAAATCAACTTATAAGAACTAGTAGGATTCAAGATGTTGAGGTCAACCATAAGGTAAGTTGTTTTGTATGGAAAGGGAAAATATATTTGTTTCTTGAAACTTATCTTCTTGTAGAATTACTCAAATTTCGAGTGTGAGAACTCGTTGGAATAAATTCTGTAGCCAATGAACATACTTGTAAGTTTGAGTGACCCCCACAATGGAAAAACTTGAAATACATAAAAAAACATATTTCATAGAAGAAAATACATTATTTATGTATTTCAAAGTTTTCCCTATCAGAGATCTCTCAAAAATATGTCAAGTGGTTGTTGGATGCATAATTTAAATCCACACACTTGAAATTTGGTTAAACCTACAAGGAGACGAGTGGAAAATACAAGAGAAAAAACTAGGTTTTTTCTTAAAAAATTCTTAACTCTTATTTTATTATTTTTTTTAGGAGGCCCATTTTAGACTTCAAAATTCATCTTTGGAAAGAAACACCGTCACCAAAGTGCTAACTTCTCTCACTATTGACCAGCTCTCAAGGTAAAAGGGGACTTCCCTAAAGTTGATTAGGTGGTTTTCTATTGAAGAGAGCTAAGAGGGGATTGATTACAACTTAGTTAGATCTGTGAAAGTAAACCAAAGTTAATTTCCCCAAATGGTGATTGAATGTAAGATTATTAAAATGTCTAGTAAATCAAACACTTAATGGAAATACTAAAGGATTACAATATATTAACTTGAACAATGGAAGCCCATAAAAATCATCATTTTTGGAAATATAAACATTGCAGAACTCACAATGAAGTGTCCATTTGTGGTTAATGAGTTGGGTAATATGTCAACTTGAACAATGTAAGCCCATCAAAATCATCTGTTTTTGGAAGTATAAACATTGCAGATTAAGTAAACTCACAATGAATTGTCCATTATGTGGTTAATGAGTGGGTTTAAAAATCATCAGTTTTGGAAATATAAACATTGCAGAATAAGTAAACTCACAATGAATTGTCCATTTGTGGTTAATGAGTTGGGTAATATATCAACTTGAACAGTGGAAGCCCATCAAAATCATCTTTTTTAGAAATATAAACATTGCGGAATAAGTAAACTCACAATATGAATTGTCCATTATGTGGTTAATGAGCGGGTTTATTTATTGCAAAATAGAAAAGGATCCAAAATTGAAAATACATGAAGCAAGTTATCCAATGAAACATTCAAGTTCTTATCCCAAGGCGAGATCTTGCTTAAGAGAATTTTGAAGCAAGGTGTCACTCAAGAATTTAGGTAAAGATTCCAAATTTCTAACAAATGTTTGAACACGAATATGAACAACTTAACCATCATTAATCATTGATCAATAATTATCAAGTATTTGAATATCATCCCAATGTTAGTGTAAGAGAAAGATATTGCAAGTAAAATAAAGTTGCACAAGTAATTTCAGAAATTTAGTCCAACACTTAGCCAATGTAATAAGATAATCAAACATTAACCAAGACAAACACTTAAACTAAGTCTTGCTTATTAAAAATGAATTCTATTAAACAATAAGCAAAACAACTAAGAAAATTTCAGAATTCATTATGAATTCAAGCCATATTGGATTTTTTCATGACGTATTTCTCAAAAACAAGTCATATTCAAGTTCATACTTGTATTTGAATATAGCTACTAATATGCAGATTCTAAAATTTGAAACAAAATGCATATTAGTGTATCTATGAGATGTAATTTGTAACAAAGTTGTATTGGATTTTTGTGACATTTTCTTCATAACAAATCATATTTGAATTCTTATTCAAATTCAAATATAGGACTTGGATATGCAAGTTCTAAAAATGTATTCGAGCAATACTGGATTTTTTGAATTCTTATTCATATTCAAATATAGGACTTGGATATGCAAGTTCTAAAAATGTATTCGAGAGATACAGGATTTTTTGTGAAATTTTTTCCGTAAAAATAAAAAATCATAGTACCGTGCAATATTAAATAACACTTATACACTTATTATACTAAAGAATAAAGGCCTTGCATATACATGGATGATTTTGACCTCTGGACCAGAATCCCAATTTCAAAGATGCTAAGAAACTAGTTTACAGTGTCTTTGATTGGTTCGCACAACTTACGTCAAATATTTCAGTAGACAATGTATATGCTAGATTTTACTATTATTATTAGTCTTGGAATCTTGTATATTTTGTTTCAAGATTTATACGTAATGGTATATTAAAATATAAATAATCTAAAATGCTACTTGTTTGATTTAGACTTCTATCAACCTTTGAAAGAGGATGAGATAGAGCAAGACACAGTTGTTCAAATCATGTATCCCACCGAGCCTCCGGTATAATTTGTTTTTAATCTTTTATGAACTTGTATAAAAAAATTCATAGTCTGTATTACAAAAGTCTAATAAAGATACATTGATCTTCTGAACTTGGTTTTCACCTGTGTGCAGGTTGTGTGTGATTTTGATTGGGAACTCGATGATTTTGAGGTGACCATTTTCATATTTATGTTGCATTTCACGTTGGTACTTAATTGTAGTTTATTAAGGGGCCAGAAATAGGACATATATTAACAGAATTCAAAACATGAAGGTTTCTTTGTGTTTTTATTATGTAAAACCTGATTTAGAGTGCATGCATTAATGGCTGAATCAGAATGCAGTCAATTTTAATCTGTGTTGTTACTGCAACCAAAGATCTATGTGGAGAATCTCATAGCAGTTGTGCTTTTTGTTTGTGTACGAGCTTAAAATTTGTTTTACAATCTCATGGCATTTATTCATGTCACTAGGAATTTACAGACAATTTAGTTCAAGATGAAGTTTTAACAGAAGACAGTAAGGAGGACTTCAAGGTGTGTTGATTCAAATTAATTTTAATTGCGTTTGATGTGGCTCACTTCAGATTTGTTTACTCTAGCGTGGTTAGTATTTTGGTTCTGCATTTTATCATTCCTTTCTCTTCTGAAATGCCAATTGACCTAATGCAGAAATTCGTTCGTGAACGGGTAACGGAAGAAAAAGAGAAGCAACGTGCAGTGCGTGACTCTAACTTCTTTTTATTTTACTGAATTTAATTTCATTTTTCAAGTTGAAGTCTGTTTTAGTCAACTAACAAAACGGAGTCACTATAGATTTCACTGCATAACTCTTCTCCAAGTGTTTTCAAGTACTCTTCCAAGGGTATAACTAAGTCTTCTTTGGGTTAAAATGTCCGTCATGCATCTAAGTTTTTTATAAAGTCTTGAAATAATTATGATATCTGATCTGAGTTTCTTTGACCAGTTTGATTTGAGATGTATTGAAGTGATTTTAGTGTAAACTTTAAACCATGGAGTTAGATGCCATCTGATCACGGAGAGATGAATTCGTTGGTTTTTGCACTGTTCATATATACCCTGAAAATCATTCAGTGTATAATTTATGTAGTGCTTCATCCATTAACTTTTGTATGCTTTTCTAATGTTTGATTTGAATTTTAAATGGTGCAAGTGCCAAGTAAGATTTTTAGGTTGATAGGCGTTTTTATTTGAGATTTGGGGTGGAATACGACCTATGCTTTTTCATTTACAGATGAGGATAAGTAAGTGTTGAGATTGATTGTTCAAAAGTTGAAATAAACAATTATAAAAAAATTATAAAAAATAACTAATAGCTGATGAATGGATAACTAGTAGGGATGCATTGATAACTCATACCTGATGAATGGATGAATGTATAACTAGTAGGGATGCATTGATAACTCATAGCTGATGAATGGATAACCAATAGTTCATGGCAAAAAAAGAATATAAAAAATAAATGATAGTTGATAAATGGATAACAGGAATAATGTTGATGATAACATGTAGCTAGCATGGATAACATCAAAGTTGAACCCATTTAACTAGAAGAATATGAAGAATAAAAAGAAAATTCCAAACTGTCTTTCATTCCATTGCTATCTCTCAACCATTTGATCCCTATGGGCATGATCCAGCCACAAACTATGTGGGTGTGGTAGTATATATATAAAATTAATTTTATTCAATTTGTGAATTGTTGCCTCCGTTAACTTTTGTGTGTTTTATTTGAAATTTTTTAAAATTGTGCAAGTGCTGGTAAGCTTTCTCATTCTGTAGGCGCGGGAGGCTCGGAAAAAGGCTATAGAGGACATGAGTCCGGAGACCAAAGCTGCTTTTGAGAACATGAGGTTTTATAAATTTTATCCTGTCCAGACTCCAAACATCCCGGATATTTCCACAGTGAAGGTACTCACTTCTGTGAAATATACTCATGTGTGTACGCTGTAGGACTCTATGTTTGCAGTGTAGTTTTTTGGACTTACTTGGATTCTTCTAAGTATTAATTTTGTGTCTACAGGTTCCCTTTATTAATAGATATTATGGAAAGGCCCATGAGGTCTTGTAAACCACAACAGGAGGCTGCTTATAAGAACGGTTAAATTGTCGATATTTGTATTCTGCAAAATAGTATAATTTGTTACTCCGAAGGAGCATACATATGGGATTAAAAAGCACCTCCACAATCTGATGAATGAGATACGTGCCCACTGACAGTATTTGGGTGTCAGGCCTGCAATGGCAGAAATACTTTGTACCAAAGATATTACAGTTCTTGTACTTGAATAATAAAACTCAATATTTTATCACAAGTAAGCATTATGCACTCAAATTGTATATTAGCATTGAATATTATCATATTTACTTGCTTTGCCTGCAATGGAAGAAATACTTTGTACCAAAGGTATTACAGTTCTTGTACTTGAATAATTCAACATTTTATTAGAAGTGAGCATTTTGCACTCAAATTGTATATTTAATCATCTAATGACCTTTATGTTAGCATGAGATAAATTTCTAATATTGCATTCAGCAAAATAAGTGTTTGTTACTCCAAAAGAGCATTCATATGGGCAAAACATACCACTTCACAAGCNTCTAATGACCTTTATGTTAGCATGAGATAAATTTCTAATATTGCATTCAGCAAAATAAGTGTTTGTTACTCCAAAAGAGCATTCATATGGGCAAAACATCCCACTTCACAAGCCGATGAATGAGCTACATACCCACTGAGAGTATTTGGGAGCAAGACAAACATTTGCTTCCCTTGCCTACAATGACAGAAATACGTTGCAGCAAAGGAATTATAGTTTTGCACTTGTTGAATAATAAAGTTCAGCATTTGCTCAGAAGTGTGAGCATTATGCAATCAATTTGTATACCAGCATCAATTTGTAATCTGATGAGCTTTATGTTTGCATGAGATCTTCAATTTTCTTATTTTGTTCTTTTCCCCATCTCTTCCAAAAATTCTGAAAAAGCATTTCAAGTTGGATCCAAAATTGTTTTTGAATAAGATCCCGAGTTCAACAATGAGGATCTTTTCTATTACAATATATGTACAACACTTATTCATACTATATAATAAAATAGTGGAAGAACATGAATCCTAACCAAAATTCATCTGATTTCAGAGAGCGGAAAATTGGGTGGCTATATTGAGGATCTTTTCTATTACAATATATGTACAACACTTATTCATACTATATAATAAAATAGTGGAAGAACATGAATCCTAACCAAAATTCATCTGATTTCAGAGAGCGGAAAATTGGGTGGCTATATTTATTGTTAGTATAGGATTGAGGATCATAAATTGTTGGTAAAAAGGGGGTGAAAAGCAATTCTCTTAGAGAAATAATTATTTATTTCGCCGCAATAAGAAACTATATTAAAGGAATTATAGTTTTGCACTTGTTGAATAATAAAGTTCAGCATTTGCTCATAAGTGTGAGCATTATGCAATCAATTTGTATACCATCATCAATTTGTAATTTGATGAGATTTATGTTTGCATGAGATCTTCAATTTTCTTATTTCCCATC
Source organism: Pseudotsuga menziesii (assembly GCA_001517045.1). Classification (NCBI taxonomy): domain Eukaryota; kingdom Viridiplantae; phylum Streptophyta; class Pinopsida; order Pinales; family Pinaceae; genus Pseudotsuga; species Pseudotsuga menziesii. Next base: position 580,696 of record LPNX010967567.1, on the reverse strand, counting down.
TTAAACTATTCCCTATGAACTAGCGTTATTCTTATTCCAATTCTTGGATTTTGAGCAACTTTGGAAGTTATTCTTATTGTAATTTTATTATATTGTTTTGTACCTCCTACAGGGTTTACACTGATGTAATCATTCATGTAAACTCATGAAAGAATCAATGTAAACTTGGGGAAGTTTAGAATTAAAATAAAATTATTTTTTAATATTTTTATTTTCTCCCAAGGCACTCACTCAGCACGAGCAAGTTCGCATACTCAAGTAGATGTTTGCAGCACCAGAGAGTAGTGTTTTTCTGGGGTTTTCTCTTAGAGAGATTTTCTTCTCTCTTTCTCATTTTTGTATTTTGTTTGTGGATGTTCTCTTCTTTATATGAAGGTTGCTAGGTTTTGCTTGATTGGGTGTCCCAGGATAAACTCTTGTGTTCTTTGTTTTTGTGCTTTGTCTTTCTTCTAGAGATCCTATTGTTTATTTGCAATAAAGTTATACTGCTATATTCTTGTAAAAACTATATTCTTGTAAAAACTAACATGGTATCAAAGCAGTTTTAGAAGAGGCCATTGCCGAAAGCTAGGGTGCATCTTTTGGTGAAGGAAAAATCAAATTTGGAGAAGGTTCATTTTTTTACTTAATTTTGTTGTTGCTGCAGAAATTGGGGTTTCAAGTTTTATGGTGACTAGTCCACAGATTTGGCTCGACCTCACCTTCTCTCAACTCGCCTTGATAGGGCACATCTATTTGTGATGTCAGTTTCATTAAATTCCAACATTCATTTTTCACCTAACTCCTTTTATGGTTTTTGGTCCAGAAGATGATTGGAATGAAGGTTGAAGATCGTCTTGATGGGGCCGCAAACATCATCTCGTAGAAGTCTAGAGTTTTTCTCATCCTGGAAGAGAATGATATCTTGAAGTTTGTCAATGAGAAGGTTTTAGAACCAGAAGCTGAAGAAGACAAGTCCCAATGGAGGAAGAATGATGCTCGAGCTAGGAGATTACTAGTGGACTTAGTCAAAGACCACTTGGTTCCTCAAATTTCACAAAAGAAGATAGCTAGGAATATGTTCAAAACCCTACGGAGGCTATTTGAGCACAATAGCATCAATGTGACTATCTTATTGAGGAACCAACTATCGAACATGAAAATGACCAAGTTTAAATCAATTTCTTCATACTTCACGAGGATCACAGAACTTAGGACACGCTGAGATCTAGTGGAGAACCTATTGAAGATACAGATCTTTTCATGATGACGTTAAATGGGCTCCCACCATCTTGGGAAACTTTCATCCAAACTATTAGTGGACGCCTCAAGTCGCCAAAATTTGACAGATTATGGGTAGATTGGGCTCAGGAGGAGGCAAGGATTGTAGTAAAACAAAGACTTCATGGCACTCAACCTTAGGAGAATCAAGCATTCATGGCTCATGCCAAGAAAGTCAAGGGAAATGAAAGAAAAATTCACCACCATAAGCATCATGGTAGAAGACCAAGCCCTTCTTTAGATCAACAAGAAAAGAAGAAGGATCTATCGCAAGTGTAATGCTTCAGGTGCAATAAATATGGTCACTACGCAAACAAGTTTTCAAGCTCAAACAAGAGGAAGCATGAAATTTCAACAACTCAAATAAGGTCATCATCACAAAGAAGCAAAGAAATGAAGATCGTACATAACGTTTCTTCATATCAGCATTATTAGGCAGTGTTATCGGAATTGGTCCAGTTGAGGCAAAACTGACCCGTTTAAAGGGTCTCTCAGTTCTGTTCGGTGCTTGAACCCTTTTGACCATTTTTTTGCACCGAACCGCCCAAGAATCGACTACCCAAAACCTTTGAACGAACCGGTTTTGATCAGTTCCATATGGAACCAATCGATTGGTACTGTACCATATGGCAGCTGGTAAGGGGCCCACAAATCTCAAATTAAAAAGAAAATCCCTAAACCTAAGGACCTAAACCCTCCCTAATCCCATTGTGGTGTTATTTAAAGACCTCCCCCCCCACCCTCTATTATCTTCACACTATTCATTCCATCTCTTTGGAGTTATTTCTTGGGCAGTTTTGGAGAGTTATTGAGTTGATTTCGGTGGGTTATCAATTTATAGTTATTCGTTAGTAGTAGTACTATGCTTATTTTTTGGATTGTAGGGGCCATTTAGAGCCTCTTTGTTGATGTATCTTGGTTGAGAACTTTAGTAATGTATTGCACTTTGTTCTATTTTGGTTATTTGCACCTGTACTTGCTATATATTTGAGAAACTTTGCATATTTGTGTATTAAAGGTATGGATTCATATGTATGGGTGATTCCATGAAGTTGCGTAACACTTTTTGGCCAAATTTGGCGATGAAAACTTGATTTTTTACTCATGTGCTAGATAGAAGCCCTTGAAATATATATATGCTATGTGAATTTCGATTTGCAGTAAAAAAACAAATTGTAGAATATTATGTTGGCTTTTCAATGATAATTTTTTTAAAATATTTCGATGTCATTTAATGTGTGAAATTTTGCATTTAATGAACTGTGTAACCTTAAAAATTTGAAGAAGTTAATAAATGGCTCGTGTCCAACCCCAATAACTCAATCTTACATTAATAATTGATATATATATATATATATATATATATATATATATATATATATATGAGCATGATCTACACAAAATGCACTGTGTTCTGCATATATTTTTGTTAATTTATTTCACAATATACAATTATTTATTATTTTTCGACCTTAAAAATTTGAAGAAGTTAATAAGTGGCTCGTGTCCAACCCCAATAATTTAATCTTACATTAATAATATATATATATATATATATATATATTTATATATATATATATGAGCATGATCTACACAAAATGCACTGTGGTTTGCATATTGTTTTGTTAATTTATTTCACAATATACAATTATTTATTATTTTTTGAAAGTGACTACATCTGATTTCAACATTATTTTATACACGTGTGTCCATCCCAACTTTTTTTTCACTGTTTTCAAAAATTGAAAAACCAAAGATACCCTTTTGAAGATGATGTGTTGATGTGTGGGTTGTGCATTTTAAAGAAATTTTTGGAAGTATATTTTTTACCTTTCTTTGAGCTGCTTTGAAGTTGTTGTGAGATTTTTTAAGTGTAAGTTTTAGAAATAATTAAAAAATACCCATATGAATTCCAAAACGCATGCATGATACCTCAATGGATAGAGGATTCGGTGATGAATCTATCGGTATGAACTCCGCTCAATTATGTGCCATGAATGACAGGGTTTACACCCCTAGAAGACAGAGAGAAACATTGATTTTTTTGTAAGAGGGTTAATTCTCTGTTTTTCAGGCCCTTGATCGAGGTATTAACATCCATTGATCGAGGTTTTTAAATAAGCTCGATCGAGGTTTTATTAAACCTTCAATCGAGCTACCGTTTAAACCTCTTTTTATAATTTTTTTTGCACAAGGACCTTGATCGCGGCCTTAAAACCTTGATCGAGGTGTTTTTAAAACCTTGATCGAGGTCTTAAAACCTAGATCGAGGTATTCTTAAAACCTAAATAGAGGATTTGTTAAACCCTCGATTGAGGTGTTATGACCTCGATTGAGGGTTCAAAAATTGCTCGATCGAGGTATGTTTTTGTGTTTTTTCCGAAGCGCCTTGCCAAAAAGTGTAACCCAGCTCCATGGATGCACCCGTATGCACTTGAATATATATGTTTTTTTACAAATTATGAATCTTTTATGTGTTTTTTAGTTTATCGGTTTTTTTCTCGGTTTTTTTTTTTGTTCTGGTCTGGTTTTTGGTTTGGTTCACATTTTGGGCTCTGCCAGTTCGATGCATTAGAGAGAATTTGAGGTAAAAAATGGGCCTCAAAAGGACCAAAATGTACTATAAAAATCAACCAATTACATTCTAGTAGATGGCATTATCCCCCATGGTTGAGGTGGCATTGCATGAATTAAGAATGCTTATTTGTCACATTTTCTATGGTAAATGAAAACCCATAGTTAACCAAGGTAGTGGTACAAGTACTTTTAAGTCATAAATTGAAGTACTCACAATAAAAGTCATTTCACACTTTCTAATAAAATAATATTATTGTTATTTTCAAGTAAAGTACTCACAATTCATTTTCTCCTAAAATAATATTATTGTCATTTTCAAGTAAAGTACTCATAATTCATAAAAATGTATTTTCACATTTTTTTATAAAATAATATATTTGTCATTTTCATGTTTTTTAATTTTAAATTATATACTCACTCAATTGTATTTAATATCATAATGTCAAACTAATATATATATATATATTAAATCTTGTATTTTTAAAATAAATTAAATTCATGAATGATATTTATATGAAAAAAATATGTTAGTTATGCATATAAATTAAATTCATTTTTATTTAATTTTATTTACAAGTTCAATACAAATAAATGCTAAAGGACAATAATTTTTGGGGAATTTACAATGAATCTTAGTCACATCATTGTAGAGTTATTTTATTAATTTTATTTATAGTCAATTTAGAAAAGTAACTCAACCATGGTTATTTATATTGTGCATAAAAAGTAGTGTAGGAGATGAGTTGTTATATATACCTACCCGATAAAACCCTTAACTCATAATATTTTAATATATCTTATATTTTTGTAGTACATCTCTTACGAGGCCCATTTTTTACCTCAAATTCTCTCTAATGATACCGGTTCTCTTACCATTGTTATTAGGTATTGTTTCCACCATTGGTGACACTTGGATCATAGATAATGGTGCTTCCAGGCATATGATTGGATATAAAGAAAGCCTTTTTGAAATAGTTGAGAAAGAATCTCATCTCTTTGTTGTACTTGGAGATGATGTCAACTATACTGTGAGAGGATCTAGGGCTGCCTCACTTCAACTAGAATCTAAAGACATGTTACATTTAAGTGATGTGCTCTATGTGCCTGATATGAAAATAAATCTTGTCTCCATCTCTGCCTTGGAGGACAAGGGATATAAAGTTGCATTTTCAAATGGGAAAGTGCTTGCTTGGCACAAGAAATGAAGCATGGAAGAAACGAAAGAAATTGGAGTAAGAGAGGAGAGCCTGTATCGATTGAGCACTCCACCAACTCAAGCACTAGTTCATGACTCCACCATCATGGGTGAGCTATGGAACAAAATATTAGCTCACATCAACTATAGAGCTCTCCCAACATTAAGAAATATTGTGACGGGTCTACTAGCAGTCCACTTGGACCATGGCGGAGGCAGGGGATGCACACTTGGCAAGAATACCAAGGGATCTGTTTCAAATAGTGAGAGAAGATCCAAGGATATATTGGATCTAGTGCACTTTGACTTGTTTGTACCTATGACTGTTGCTTTGTTGGGAGGTTACAACTACTATGTAACATTTATTGAAGACCACTCACAAAGGACATGGATTTACTTTCTTAAGACCAAGGAATTCAAGGAAGTGCTCAGCAAGTTCAAAGAATTCAAAAGTACAAGTCGAGAATTTGTCGAGAAAGAGGATTAAGACTCTGAGATCAGACAATGGCGGAGAATACACATCCACAAAGTTTAATGATTTTTGCAAAGAAACAGGAATTAAGAGGGAGCTTACAGATCCCTACAACCCTCAACAAAATGGGGTTGTTGAAAGAAATAATTGAACAATTGTGAAGGTAGCCAAAGCCATGATACATGACTAGAGTCTATCGATGTTTTTGTGGGTAGAAGCTTCCAGAAGAACTGTTTATGTACAAAACAGATGCCCTCATAGAATCGTGAAGAACATGACTCCAAAAGAAGTCTTCATAGAAGTGAAGCTAGAAGTGGGCCTCCTTCGTCGTATCTTTGGTTGTCTAGTCTACATACATGTGCCCAAGGAGAAAATGACAAAACTGGAGCCTTCAGGAAAGAAGGGGACTTTCATGGGATACAGTGAGTCTTCAAAGGCCTACAAAATTTACATTTCGAGATCGAAGCAAATCAAAGTTAGTAGGGATGTGTCCTTTAAAGAACAAATGGTTGTTCAGAGGGAGTTTCCAAAGGAAGAACTGATTGAATCCATGGATCCAGTTGAGCCAGTTGATGCTCCCACAAACATTGCAATTGGTCAGAAAAGGCCTAGATGGGAATAACAGACGTTGCAAGATGCAGAAGGGTATGAAGCTCCACATGGCACTTTTCAGGAAAGCAAAAGACCTCAAAGGTTCTCGAGTTATGTAGCATTAATGAGTCACATCATTGACTTAGAACCGACCACATATGAAGAAGCATCCAGGCACCAAGTTTGAAAGGATTCCATGATGGAGGAAGTCAGTAGTCATGAAAAATGATGTATGGGAGGTTGTATCGAGACCTAAGGGGAAGTCAGTAGTGAATTCCAAGTGGCTTTTCAAGATTAAGCATGGAGCATATGGTAGTGCGAAAAAACACAAGGCTAGATTTGTTGCCAGAGGATTCTCTCAAAAAGAGGGAGTTGATTATGATGAGACATTTGCTCCCATGGCTCAATATACTTCCATCAGAACCATTATTGCTATTTCTTTATCTATGGGATGGAAGCCGCATCAGATGGATGTCAAGACCCCCTTCCTCAATGGTGTAATTGAGGAAGCAGTTTATCTTGAACAACCAAATGGGTTTGTTGTCCATAGGAAGGAGTCCCATGTCTGCAAGCTGAAAAAGGATCTATATGGACTTAAGCAAGCACCCAGTGCTTGGTATGGTCGAATAGATGAATATTTGGTGAGCTTGGTGTTCACCAAGAGTGATGCAAATCCTAATATTTATTACAATATAGAGAAAGGTGAGCCACTGATTCTAGTTTTGTATGTGGATGACTTGTTTCTCACAGGAAATGAGAAGTTGATTGCATGGTGTAAGAAGAAGCTTGCCTCTGAGTTTGAAATGAAAGATCTTGGATTGATGCATTACTTCTTGGGATTAGAAGTATGGCAGAGGCAGAAGAAAATATTTCCAAGTCAAGGAAAATATGTCATCGATATATTGAAGAGATTCAGAATGTTGGACTGCAAGCATTTGAGGAAATTTGAGGTCTAAAATGGGCCTCCTAGGGAAAATAATAAAATAATAAAGAAAAAACTACATTTTTTGTTCATATTTTCAACATATCTCTTTGTGTTTTTACTCAAATACGAGCGAAAGACACTGCATACTTTTGATGGACCCAATGAGCCCTCCCGCTCGAAATTTGAGTAAATTCCGTGGGTACTCGTTGGATGCGGTATTCAATTAAGTTATACAATGTGGGTACTCATTGGATGCGGGATTTAATTAAATTCTGCATCCAACGAGCCCTCTTGCTCAAAATTTGATTAAAAACGCAATGAGATATGTTGAAAATATGAGCAAGAAAAGTAGCATTTTTTTATGAAAGAGTACTTTTGGATGTTTCTTCAGTTTGGGTTTTGCAGTTATTTTTTGGTGCAATAGGAAATAGAAAGAGTACTTTCAAATGTTGCTTCAATTTGGGTTTTGCAGTTATTTCTTGGTGCAGCAGGAAATAGAAAGAGTACTTTTGGATGCTGCTTCAGTTTTGGTTTTGAACTGTTGGTGCAGCAGGAAGCGAACCTCAGTAGCACTTAGTACAACAAAATTCAAGTCTATGGCTGCTAGACAACAGTTCAAGAAGCAGTATGGCTTCGAAAACTCCTTGCAGGATTGTTTGGTCGAATTCCAGGACCAACTACGATTCATTGTGATAACCAGAGCTTTATATAGATGTTAGTGAATCCTATGTTTCACGATAAGTTGAAACATATAGAGATTCGATATCACTTCATTCGTGATATGGTACAGAAGGGTGTCATCGCTCTACAGTACGTGTCGACGGATGACTAACTTGTAGATATTCTTACCAAGCCTCTTCTCAAGACAAAGTTTGAATACTTTCGTGGAAGACTTGGAGTAGAAGAAAATGTATCCCTCCTTAAGAGGGAAAGATGATTTAGACATCTACCTTGCTTCTACATTGATGCCTCTAATCATTTTAATTCTCATCCTGGTATGGAAGAAATCCCATTAGCATTTGAGATGGGAAGGTGGTATATGGTCATGTACACTGGTGTCTCTACTCATTTTGGTTCTCTTCTTGGTATGGGAGAAATCCCATCGACAGTAGAGACGAACAGGTAGTAGATGGTCGTGTACATCAGTACCTTTGCTCACCTTGGTTCTCAACATGGTATGAGAGAAATCCCATTGGTATTTGAGATGAATAGGTAGTAGATGGTTGTGTAAAGCATGCACTGGTTCTCGGTTAGAGACATACTTATAGTAGATAAGATGTTTATTGCTGTACTCTCCAATGGACTCTTTAGAGTTGCAAAGCTGATGGATCCACCAATGTACTGAGTGGATCAGATACATGATGACACCTCTCGATGGACTGAGACCATGTTGACAACCTTCAGTATGTATAGAGATGATTGAGATAGATGAGATGTATAGATGAGACGTAAATGTTTGTGATGCTGATGATGCCCATGACCAAAGAATACCTTCCTTGTTGAAAGGGAGTGTTGGATTTTGAGCAGCTTCGGAAGTTATTCTTATTGTAATTTTATTATATTGTTTTGTACCTCCCATGGGAGTTCATACTGATGTAATCATTCATGTAAACCCTTGCAAGAATCAATGTAAACCTTGGAGAAGTTTAGAATTAAAATAAAATTATTTTTTACTATTTTTATTTTCCCCCAAAGCAAGTTGGCCCCGTCAATTAGACAAGCCATCCTATTTAAGGAAAAAGTCACTTTTGTAAAGAGTCCAGGTGCCTCATTTGCTCACTCGAGTCAGCACAAGCAAGTTTGCCTACTCAAGGAGAAGTTTGCAGCACCATAGAGAAGCAATGTTTTTCTAGGGTTTTCTCTTAGAGAGATTTTCTTCTCTCTCTCTCTCATTCTTGTATTTAGTTCTTGGAATTTCTCATCTCTATACAAAGGTTTTTGGGTTTTTCTTGATTGGGTTTCCCAAGATAAAATCTTGTGTTCTTTGTTTCTGTGCTTTGTCTTTCTTCTAGAGATCCTATTGTTTATTTGCAATAAAGTTATATTGCTATATTCTTGTAAAAACTAACACTGCATACCCACTGAGAGTAAGTATTCATAATTACACAAGTAATGGACGAGAAATTGATATTTCTATTATTATGAACATATATAAAAATGACAACCTTTGTCGGCACCTCGTCGAAATCGAGAAACCAAGTCCCTCCACCTGGGCGTGACCTGTGCCCCCACCACTTCAATCCTCCATACAAAGGAAATCTCACAAAGATAAAGGAAAACTTGGGAAATAACACTAATGGATGCTTCAAGGAAAAAAGGATGCAGACTCAAGCATATAAGAATGGGTCACAATTCCACTACAATATCTTTGCTCTCCAAAATTCTCCTCCTCTAATGCTCCATATTATCTCAATATATAGCCCCTCAATGGGAGGTGAAGGGTCGGGTCAGAACATTTCTCGACATATGGAAGGCCAAGGATAAAGTCATTCGTTACTTGATGAGGAAAATTCCAAATATTTATATTTATATTTTTTGAGCATAATTCTCGATGTACCCAGGTGACAGTGGTACAAACTGCATATATGCGGGTTGTAGACTTGTGGTTCATGTATATATTCAAAATTTTCTTTTTAAGGGTTTCACTGGAGCATTAAAGTAAGCAAATGGGGGTAAAATGAGTCTACATAGGGTCAAGGATAGGCCATCAAAGCATGATCTATCAAGTGTGGAAAATCACGCTATAACAGATTCCCCCTAATGTGTGAGGGTAGAGGGATACACAATGGTTGAAATACATTATAATAGTCCCAGGAGTGGAGTAATGAATACCCAGGTGGAAAAAAATGGCCACTCATCAATACAATACAATGGTAGATATGACTTCAGATATGAAGTATACATAGCAGTCCCAAATACATAATAATACAATGGCCATGAATAGGCATAATAGACATATGTCATGAGTGGTCATCACCACATACAATATACAGTGAAATAAGGTCTCCATAATGAATGAAAATATCAAATGGTACATTGGAGTTTGGTCATGAGAGATGAAATATCATAGATACTGGCACGATCAAGGTCATATATGGAATGCCACCAAGCTTGAAGGTCTTCTACACAAATCACCACTAGTACATGTCCCATCACGCGAATAAAGGTGTCAAACTTGAACATGATGTACCATTGTTTTATTATCGGTCATTGATGTATACCGTTAACAGCTGTGATATATCCCACTGATAATGAGAGTGAGAATCAAGGTACAAAGTGAAAACAAATAAGTGTGAATATATGTTTTGAAGTCGAACACTTGAGATAATCCATCAATTAGGGGGCATTTATGTATTCCCAAATTTGTCGATGGTGAGAGAACTTGCACTGATGACTGCAAATCTCAAGGCACTCAATGGACTCTATATCCCTATTCCAGAATAAATGATCTGAATTCAATGGAATGGAATTTGCTGGAAGGAGGGAATTAAGGCACCCCCCATCAACCAACACGAGGTACACAACAACGATGGATAATTTGGAAGAACTCGGATGAACAAGATGTGTACGAGCCAGTAAAAAATGTATCGAGAATACCCGACATGTAGAGACAAGATAACTGAGGAATGACCAACACAGGATAAAACTTCCTTCAAACAAGAATCCTAGTCAACATAGACTCAAGAATGCATATTGGGACAACTCTGCGACATGAGAGGCATCGACAGAGGCTCCATAGGGACTAGAAGCATAACCAATCAGTGGAGAAAACTTAGAATAACGGGTACAAATCCTAAATTCATACTAGTTACCCAACCGATGGATAAATGGGTTGTGCTCGATTCGAAGGTGACACGAGACAATTGCCAATAGAAAGTGATATCATATCTCGTCCGGCTTTTTATGTTTTATGATTTTTTTTTGTCTTTTTAATACTAAAAATATTGAAAAGGAATAAAATTGCTTATAGTACAACAAGGAGGAAATGAGTGTCGGGAGCAAGCAAACTAGTTCCAAGCAGTAGAACATACCTATGCTCAATGCAATGAAGCATATGCAGGATAAGAACACTCTTGGGGATGTTTCCTCTGGGTATGGGTTGAGATTTTTTTCATCCAGATATTGGAGTTTGGTCTTGAGGGAGGCAAGTTCGTATTCCATTTGTTTGTTTTCTCTTGCACGGGTGACAACCATAACCAAGAGTTTTTTTTTGGGGGGGGATGGGTAGAAAAACAAAAACATTAATTTTTTTAGAAAAGGAAAATTTGGAGTTGGAAAAAACTCTAACGGGTGATTGGGGTTTGACTAAGTTTTGGACACTTTCTAAAAGATAGAGAAGCATAAAATGGGTATTTCAGAAGCGAGGTGAAAGAATGGGAAAATTTGTCAAAGAGGGACAAGGCAAAAAAAATAGAAATGAACAGTGTGGAAAATTTTGAAGGCGATTGGGTGAGAATCGAAGAAGTTATAACAAACCCTAAAAATAGACAAATGTAAGAATTATGGCTTAAGAAATTGGAATTCAGGATAGGGTTCTCAAGGAAGGAAATATGTGGAATGGATTGCAGGGGTTCCAGTGAATTTTCAAGGGAAATAGACCTAAAGCAAAGAAGATATGGTGAAAAATAGAAATTTATACTTTTTTTTCAGCGGAATTGATTTATGACAGCTTTGGATAGATGGAAATATATATGTAACCTCGGTATGTTTGGATTCCTAAAGGTTCAATGGATTCAATCAACTACCAATGTTGTCTAACGACTTGCGTATTGGGGAACTACCCCTCACTCCATGGCTTAGGTAAAACTGGTAACTGCTTTTCCACAAACTCTAGCTCTTGGTTTATGTCACAGGTGGGAACTAGTCAATCAATTAGGGGTCATTTCATTTTTCGATGGCAAGTCCTCTCAATGGATAGCTACTTCAGAGTACCTGTGATACTCCTCACAATGAGTTTGAGGGATATGCACAGGTACTTCCCACAGTGAAGTAGATATGGGTTATTCCTTGATCCGAACTTGCAATTGAAATGAATAATACAAATTCCAAGAATAAAAACTATTGCAATAATCATAGCGCTTGGAAGCCACTATGAAAAAAAATGGCATAAATTCAACCCAATGAGTCGAACAAATTTCTATGACACCAGATGGGAGAAACCTCTTGCAATAAATAATGAATATGCATGATATAACATAAATAGAAGATCACAGAAGGAATTTATTGATCGCTGGCCACTTCGAGGGGGAAACCTCCTTTGAGAAAGCTCAATACAAATAAATATTGAATGCCTTCATTGGCCTCAACACATACTTGTATACTAAGTCTAATCTAAACAACTATTACTCCCCATGAATGTGGGATAACACAATATACTCACGGAACAACTTACAAAGCATATGTGTCCCAAAAAAATATACTAACAAAGTAAAGAGAAGGGTTGACACGGGTTCCTAACAACATAACTTTGGGGGGCTTATTTTGTTGGCTATACACTTCCCTTTATGAAAAAGGGGTAGCAACAAGGTGTGGATGCACTTGAGTGGATGGAGAAGGGCCATGAAAAGGGTAGTACGAGTTCGTGGCTGGAGGGGACATAAAGGAAGTAGAAGCACCACCACATGTACTTCGACTATAGGAGGGCTTATGAACATGGGGGGAAGATACATGAGCTGAGTAGGAGGTACTCATTCCTACGTGTGATGACGCACATGATAAATATAAGATGTAGATCGAAGTGGCAACCAAGCCCTAATTAGGACACACTACATTTGGGACACGTCTATATGCATACAAAATAACTAGGGAAGGGTAAGGTACATATGGTATGGGTCGGGATGCTACAGTGTTAATGACACCATCCACGGTGTTATGTACTCGGTATATATTTCCAATAGGAGTCTCTACAAGGAGCATCAAGGATGATGGTATATAAATACTTGGACTACACATAGATTAGGTTGAGCCAGTGAGCTTTTAGAATAAACTCTTCCTTGATTTAAGGTTCTTCAGAGGCCACATCCTTGGAAATGGCGAGGAGTTGAGACTATAGAAACCAATCCAAAAATATGCAGTCATCGAGTTTGATCTTGTACAGGCTCCTACGTCTACACCACTCATGGAGGTGGTCCATGATATGGGTGGTGAAATTCTATCGAAAAGAGATAAGGATTTCTACTCCATCATCATATTAGACAAGTAACTGAAAGAGATGTAGGATGGTGGACGCCAATGACACAAAGTTAGGATTTGTTTCATGGGGTTGGTCAATATACTACTTAGTAGAGACACTAATGAGGGTCCACTAGAACAGGCGTATCCTGATGGAATTGTCTACAAGGTTATTTGATGAGCACCATAAGCAAAATGACATGATATGATTTTTTGGGGGCTCCCCAACCTTCCCTTCAAAATTTGGGATGTCCGATGAGAGCTTGGTTGGCATAAGGGCCCTGTTTGGATCATGGTGGATCGGATCATTGGTCATCCTTTCCAAATCATGGAGGTTAAGTATAGAAAAAATAGAAAAATTGTAGTGATGGGACCTTCGGCAAAGGATTTTTTAGGGGAGGGTTCCCCATTGGGGGGATCCTGGTGGTTGGGTTCCCCATAGGGGTGTTCCTAGTGGGTGGCTTCCTTATGGGTGGCTTCCTCGTGGGTGGGTTCCCAGTGGGTGGGTTCCTGGATGGGGGATTCCCCATGCCATATCCACCTACAAATAATCCCCCATAAAAGTAATTGGGGATTCCACCACCATATGAGGGGATATGAGTATCCATTGGGTTGTGCATGGGTGAGTGTACAGGTGACTTAGACTCAGAGGAATCATAATCAAACTCAAGTATATCGGGAAGTGGTCTCAACAATGGTGAAGTATGCCAAAGTGGTGTCCGATGAGTGTGGTTTAAGGAATTGTATTGAGGTGACTACCACCAAATTCTATGAGAGTACCTCGAAGGAGAAATAACGATAGGTGTGTGAATGAAAAATGGGTATGGTCTAAAAATAGGCTAAAAATTATTAATGCTACCGAGTGTGCAAGAGGATAGCTCTCAACAAAAGTGTCACTCAGGCTAAAAGGCTAAAAAATCCCAATGCAATTAACCATGCAAGAGGAGAGATCAAAACAAAGAGGCGTGCAGGCCACTAACAAGCTCAAAAAACCCACTAAAATTGTGTGCTACAACAAGTGAGTACTAAGCAACCATAAAACTAATAAGCATCACTCCTATAAAAATAAAAAGACTCGTTAACCTATCTGATAGACGAACATGTAAACACCTAACTAAAAGATGGAATCCATCACAAATCATATCCCCTGCAAGGTAATGAAATTCACAGTCAGAAAATACAAAATGGAAGACGAATATGGCCAAGCCATATCCCCTTACCAAAGGGGATCCTTAGTAAAATATCCCTATAATAACGACTATTAGGCTAACTCATTCAAGGCACGTCTGGAAACGTTACCCATGAATTATATCTGTAGACCATAAGTAGGTGTCCTTCAATACTGAGTGGAGAGAGACATCTGGAACTAGCCTTTCCACTTCCCCTCCTAATGGAGGGGCCCTAGAGGAAAATCAGTCTCAACTATGCCAATAAATACAAGAGGATTTTAATACCCTAAAGAAAACAACTATGTCGTATATGTAAGTGAAAAATGGGAATTAATTGGATATGCCTATCACTAATGTCCTACCTAACTACAAGATTATTTTTTGTTCCTAAAAAAATGTTAGTGTGTGTTAAGTTATGGTTTATTTTAAGGCTTCACTGGAAGCATGAAGCAATGATAATTTAACTTAGGGATTGTTTTGTGTGCATTAGTGGTGTGTACATCATATAACTAAAAAAATAAATGCTCAACATAAATGATAATAAACAATACTAGGGTAAGTATTTTCTTGAAGACATAATTTCATCAGAGAAATGATACTATTAAGCATTCAATTTTTAAATCATAAAAATATTATTAAGCAAAAATCGATTTATCATTGAGCACTTACTAAAATAATAAACAATGCAGTCAAAAGAAATCTCTAACACTAAAGAAGCAGTATATTAGGATTTTTTCTTCACTGCAAAAACTAAAGAATATTAACATAAAGACTACTACAACAAGCAACTGATCACAAGAAAATTAAAAAGTTATTGCTTGCACTTTTTTTGAGGGAGAAAATTATATGTAATTGTGTAACTTCTAAGAAAAATTTAAAGAAACAAATTACATATCTAAATATCTCTCGAAAAAATACATGGTTTGAAAGAAAATCATGCAAATCTGAGTTTGGGAGGAAAATATATCTTAGTTTAAAAATGATCAATTTTCAGCAATTTTTCGCATGGACGAAAATAATGCAGATGATGTATTGGAAAAACAAAGTATCATCTCGATCCATAGGGGTAGATTCTAGCTGGTTTTAGGAATCTAATCACCCATGAAGCACCAAACATACATATAACAAGTCAAACAAATAGCATAAAACTCGAACAATGGTTGGAAAGACTAGACAAGCACAACCAAAGAATGTTAGAGATTGTCCCCAGTAAATCACCAAAATTGTTACTATTTTTTGCAAACCAGTATGTTCCAAAAGACACCTGATAAGGTTTAAGGAAACCTTAGTAGCAGTTCAAACATAAAACGTTAACTGCAAACAAACATAAACTAAAACTATTTTAAGCATGCAAATTATTGGAATTAAAAACAGTCAAGCAAATCTAAACTAACATGGAACACATTCTCTGACACATACATTTAACAAATCAAAGAATGGTTTTTGTTTTTCATTAAAAGAATCAGTTTTACATGGACCAAGAGTTACCTTAGAGTAGGAGTGGTGGGGTCCCTGCATCTTTATGGAGAAGAGTGCGCATAGTCTCCTAATAGTCCGGTGTTCTCCAACCACACTTCATGAGGTACATATATCCAACAAAGGTGAAATGGGAATACTCAAGGGACTTTCATATCTCAAAGGGAGATTTTAGAAGATTAATGGTATGGGAACTAAGTGGGGAAGTTGTTTTTTAGGGATTGATTTTTATGGTTCATTTATAAGCACGACGGATAGCTTTAGGATAAGGATAAGGCTTTGATTTTTTTTTCCCTTTTGCCTTTGATTTTTTGCCCTTCACCTTTCTTATCTTTTTTCCAAATTGGGATATCATAGGTGTCGTGCCAGGTTTCTTCTTTTTCTTGAGTGATAAAATTGAGAAACATCCAAAAAGCAAGTTAGGGAATAAGTTGCTCTTTTTTAGATAAGTGAGCAAATTAATTTTGTAAAATGGTCATTTTTATGTGTGACTTTGATTTTTTGGTTTTACCAAGGTGAAAATAGTGGAAATGGAATGTGGTAATGATGTATAGGTGTCATGAGATAATAACAAGGTAGGTGGACAAACGTTAGGTTTTTGCAAACTAGTATCTGCCAAAATACACGTACTAAGGTTTAGGAAAATATTAGTAGTAGTTTAAACAGGAAAATTAACTACAAACAAACATAAATTAAAACTATTCTAAGCATGCATATTATTGGAGTTAAAAACAGTTAAGCACATCTAAACTAACATGGAACACATTCTCTGACACATACATTTAACAAATCAAAGAATGTTTTTTCCTTTTTTATTAAAAGAATGGCCTATACATGGACCAAGAGTTACCTCGAAGTAGCAGTGGTGGGGGGGTGGGGGGCTGCAACTTTCTGAAGAAGAGTGTGACTAGTCTCCTAAAAGCCCAATGTTCTCCAAGCACACGTCATGAAATGCAGATCTATAATGAAGGTGAAACGGGAATACTCAATGGACTTTTGAATCCCAAAGGGATATTTTAGCAGAGTAACGGTATGGTCGATGCGTGGAGAAGTTGTTTTTCACTCATGGATCTTGATGGTTCATTTATCAAGACAACGGATAGCACTAGGATAAGGATAAGACTTTGATTTTTATTTTTATCTTTTGCCTTTCATTTTGTGCCTTTCACCTTTTTTATATTTTTTTTCGAATTGGGATCATAGGTGTTGTGCTAAAAAAAGTTAGGGAATAAGTTGCTCATTTTTTAGATAATTGAGCAAATTAATTTTGTAAATGGTCATTTTTATGTGTGACTTTGATTTTTTTGGTTTTACCAAGATGAAAATAGTGGAAATAGAATGTGGTAATGATGTATAGGTGCGATGGGAATAACAACAAGGTAGGTGAACAAAAGTTAGGTGTTTACATAAAGTCTTAGTTAGAGAATGTGGAAGCTACCCAAGATTTACTTTTTGTGAAGTTATGGAATCCTAACAAAGTTTAATGCTAAATTACAGAGATCTAAAAGGTAACCACAAAATCTAAAATTAAGTCTAAGTTTCAAATGTGTATTTTAAAATCAATTATAATGTGTTTAAGTCTAATATCTTCACTATAGTGTACAATAGGAATAACCTTCATAGCAATAAGGTAGGAGTATATTTCTCAGACTCCATAATAAGTGGACCCAAAAAAAATCTAAAACATAACTAATTCATTAAGGAAAAAATATTCATACTAATTATCAATTTTATATGGACAAAAAATTGGAACTCTCTAATACTAATGATATTTAAATTTCTATATAATTTACTAAAATGCATAACATATCACATTCAGTTCCTTTTTTTTCTATAAAAGTGGCCTTAAAGAAGTCAACCCAATTTTCAAACAAGGCCATAAATGGCTATCACTATCTCCACTAAAATAGTCAGATTGGGTTGAATTTAGGAGTTTTACTCTGTTAGATGTAGTTCTTTAAACAAAAAAGGTTTCCATTGACACCAACATTTAAGCTTCAAATGTATGATTTTCACTGATATCCTAGAAAATGCAAATGACTTTAAGATGTGTCTTTCAAGACCAACACAATTGGGGCCCTTGCAAATAGAATTTGCATGAGCAAGAAACAAAGCAAATTTGAACCAAACAAATAAAATTAATGGAGATAGACTACTCCATAGCATGAAATTCAAAATATATATGCACCTTTCTTTACCACTTCCATTTTGTTGAAATTCAAAATATATATGCACCTTTCTTTACCACTTCCATTTTTCTGAACTCAAATAAAAACTAGAATCCAAAATCCAATTATGATGAACAAAGCTATCCCTCCCTAATCCACTCATGACTAAGGGTGCAAGCAATACGAATGAAATACATTTTTTAACATTGTTTTCATTCCCACATTTTGTGGCTCAATAAGTCTTATTGCTGAGGAGAATCCTAACGGAACAATTGATAAGTCTATATTTTATTTTTATTATGTGATACAAGAAATCTACAATTGTTCTCACATCAAATCTCCTCACACTATCTAGTAATGGTTTCACAAGGTCATAATGGTTTGGATAGAACATGTCTATATATGCATACCATTTTTTGAGATTAGGATCTACAAATAGTGACTAGGTAATTGTAAATGTATAGGATATTATTATTATTTTACATATGATACAAACTTAAGATAATGGATAGATTTATTAGCTCATTCAGTTAAGGTGTGGTTCTCGTCAGTAGGGAGACTCGGGTTCAATTTCCCTTAGGGGTGATCTAGTTGTGAGGAGACATCCAAAATCCAAACGGTTGAGGGTTGGCGTGTCCTAGGCAGGGTGCGATCTCTGGGTGATTTTGGTGACTTAGATTCCCCTGGATCATGGTTTTTTAGATCAAGGTTTATTTTAAGGCTTCACTGGAAGCATGAAGCAATGATAATTTAACTTAGGGATTGTTTTGTGTGCACTAGTGGTGTGTACATCATATAACTAAAAAAATAAATGCTCAACAGAAATGATAATAAACAATACTAGGGTAAGTATTTTCTTGAAAACATAATTTCATCAGAGAAATGATACTATTAAGCATTCAATTTTTAAATCATAAAAATATTATTAAGCAAAAATCGATTTCTCATTGAGCACTTACTAAAATAATAAACAATGCAGTCAAAAGAAATCTCTAACACTAAAGAAGCAGTGTATTAGGATTTTTTCTTCACTGCAAAAACTAAAGAATATTAACATAAAGACTACTACAACAAGCAACTGATCACAAGAAAATTAAAAAGTTATTGCTTGCACTTTTTTTGAGGGAGAAAATTATATGTAATTGTGTAACTTCTAAGAAAAATTTAAAGAAACAAATTACATATCTAAATATCTCTCGAAAAAATACATGGTTTGAAAGAAAATCATGCAAATCCGAGTTTGGGAGGAAAATATATCTTATTTTAAAAATGATCAATTTTCAGCAATTTTTCGCACGGTCGAAAATAATGCAGATGATGTATTGGAAAAACAAAGTATCATCTTGATCCATAGGGGTAGATTCTAGCTGTTTTTAGGAATCTAATCACCCACGAAGCACCAAACATACATATAACAAGTCAAACAAATAGCATAAAACTCGAACAATGGTTGGAAAGACTAGACAAGCACAACCAAAGAATGTTAGAGATCGTCCCTAGTAAATCACCAAAATTGTTACTATTTTTTGCAAACCAGTATGTTCCAAAAGACACCTGATAAGGTTTAAGGAAACCTTAGTAGCAGTTCAAACATAAAACGTTAACTGCAAACAAACATAAACTAAAACTATTTTAAGCAGGCAAATTATTGGAATTAAAAACAGTTAAGAAAATCTAAACTAACAAGGAACACATTCTCTGACACATACATTTAACAAATCAAAGAATGGTTTTTATTTTTCATTAAAAGAATGGGTTTTACATGGACCAAGAGTTACCTTAGAGTAGGAGTGGTGGGGTCCCTGCATCTTTATGGATAAGAGTGCGCATAGTCTCCTAATAGTCCGGTGTTCTCCAACCACACTTCATGAGGTACATATATCCAACAAAGGTGAAATGGGAATACTCAAGGGACTTTCATATCTCAAAGGGAGATTTTAGAAGATTAACGGTATGGGAACTAAGTGGAGAAGTTGTTTTTTAGGGATTGATTTTTATGGTTCATTTATAAGCACGACGGATAGCTTTAGGATAAGGATAAGCCTTTGGTTTTTTTTCCTTTTGCCTTTGATTTTTGCCCTTCACCTTTCTTATCTTTTTTCCAAATTGGGATATCATAGGTGTTGTGCCAGGTTTCTTGTTTTTCTTGAGTGATAAAAATGAGAAACATCCAAAAAGCAAGTTAGGGAATAAGTTGCTCTTTTTTAGATAAGTGAGCAAATTAATTTTGTAAAATGGTCATTTTTATGTGTGACTTTGATTTTTTGGTTTTACCAAGGTGAAAATAGTGGAAATGGAATCAGGTAATGATGTATAGGCGTCATGAGACTAATAACAAGGTAGGTGGACAAACGTTAGGTTTTTGCAAACTAGTATCTGACAAAATACACGTACTAAGGTTTAGGAAAATATTAGTAGTAGTTTAAACAGGAAAATTAACTACAAACAAACATAAATTAAAACTATTCTAAGCATGCATATTATTGGAGTTAAAAACAGTTAAGCAAATCTAAACTAACATGGAACACATTCTCTGACACATACATTTAACAAATCAAAGAATGTTTTTTCCTTTTTTATTAAAAGAATGGCCTATACATGGACCAAGAGTTACCTCAGAGTAGCAGTGGTGGGGGGGTGGGGGGCTGCAACTTTCTAAAGAAGAGTGTGACTAGTCTCCTAAAAGCCCAATGTTCTCTAAGCACACGTCATGAAATGCAGATCTATAATGAAGGTGAAACGGGAATACTCAATGGACTTTTGAATCCCAAAGGGAGATTTTAGCAGAGTAACGGTATGGTCGATGAGTGGAGAAGTTGTTTTTCACTCATGGATCTTGATGGTTCATTTATCGAGACAACGGATAGAACTAGGATAAGGATAAGACTTTGATTTTTATTTTTATCTTTTGCCTTTCATTTTGTGCCTTTCACCTTTTTATATTTTTTTTCGAATTGGGATCATAGGTGTTGTGCTAAAAAAAGTTAGGGAATAAGTTGCTCATTTTTTAGATAATTGAGCAAATTAATTTTGTAAATGGTCATTTTTATGTGTGACTTTGATTTTTTGGTTTTACCAAGATGAAAATAGTGGAAATAGAATGTGGTAATGATGTATAGGTGCGATGGGAATAATAACAAGGTAGGTGAACAAAAGTTAGGTGTTTACATAAAGTCTTAGTTAGAGAATGTGGAAGCTACCCAAGATTTACTTTTTGTGAAGTTATGGAATCCTAACAAAGTTTAATGCTAAATTACAGAGATCTAAAAGGTAACCACAAAATCTAAAATTAAGTCTAAGTTTCAAATGTGTATTTTAAAATCAATTATAATGTGTTTAAGTCTAATATCTTCACTATAGTGTACAATAGGAATAACCTTCATAGCAATAAGGTAGGAGTATATTTCTCAGACTCCATAATAAGTGGACCCAAAAAAATATCTAAAGCATAACTAATTCATTAAGGAAAAAATATTCATACTAATTATCAATTTTATATGGACAAAAAATGGGAACTCTCTAATACTAATGATATTTAAATTTCTATATAATTTACTAAAATGCATAACATATCACATTCAGTTCCTTTTTTTTCTATAAAAGTGGCCTTAAAGAAGCCACCCAATTTTCAAACGAGGCCATAAATGGCTATCACTATCTCCACTAAAATAGTCAGATTGGGTTGAATTTAGGAGTTTTACTCTGTTAGATGTAATTCTTTAAACAAAAAAGGTTTCCATTGACACCAACATTTAAGCTTCAAATGTATGATTTTCACTAATATCCTAGAAAATGCAAATGACTTTAAGATGTGTCTTTCAAGACCAACACAATTGGGGCCCTTGCAGATAGAATTTGCATGAGCAAGAAACAAAGTAAATTTGAACCAAACAAATAAAATTAATGGAGATAGACTACTCCATAGCATGAAATTCAAAATATATATGCACCTTTCTTTACCACTGTCATTTTGCTGAAATTCAAAATATATATGCACCTTTCTTTACCACTTCCATTTTGCTGAACTCAAATGAAAACTAGAATCCAAAATCCAATTACGATGAACAAAGCTATCCCTCCCTAATCCACTCATGACTAAGGGTGCAAGCAATACGAATGAAATACGTTTTTTAACATTGTTTTCATTCCCACATTTTGTGGCTCAATAAGTCTTATTGCTGAGGAGAATCCTAACGGAACAATTGATAAGTCTATATTTTATTTTTATTATGTGATACAAGCAATCTACAATTGTTCTCACATCAAATCTCCTCACACTATCTAGTAATGGTTTCACAAGGTCATAATGGTTTGGATGGAACATGTCTATATATGCATACCATTTTTTGAGATTAGGATCTACAAATAGTGACTAGGTAATTGTAAATGTATAGGATATTATTATTATTTTACATATGATACAAACTTAAGATAATGGATAGATTTATTAGCTCATTCAGTTAAGGTGTGGTTCTCGTCAATAGGGAGACTCGGGTTCAATTTCCCTTAGGGGTGATCTAGTTGTGAGGAGACACCCAAAATCCAAACGGTTGAGGGTTGGCGTGTCCTAGGCGGGGTGCGATCTCTGGGTGATTTTGGTGACTTAGATTCCCCTGGATCATGGTTTTTTAGACTGAAGGCCTCTCCTGCAAGCCAGGGAGTTTCTGGCAAAAAAAAAGAAGTTAGTGAGGTATGTAGGAATTTATAAATAGTAAAATATTTAATGCAGTTTCCAAAGCTAAAGGAATGAATGGGAAACGACAATTAACAAAATCAAATATAAAGAGACATAAAATTAATATCTTTGCATTATTGCGAATAAGTAGATTTTTCCAAATTATTATAAGTTCTCACCTCAACCTTGGAACAAAAATAAATCTTTATATTCATAATTGACACACAAAATAAACAAATATCAACCCTTCGAATTTAACCAAGAAAAAGCCTACTTTACCAAAATGATAGTGTGCTTCAATACAATAAAGAACTTTAAAATAATGAAAACAACAAACATTTTAAAATGAAATTTTAAAACAAAATGATTTCCATTTTTCCTTAAAAACAAATAAACCAAAATACATTTAATATATACTACAGTGTAACCATCATCACGATCATTTATATTACAAATAATTTTATCTTCTCTACTTTCTTGGTTAAGGTTGTTTTACATTGGAAGATTTCAGTCCATAGTGCTATTGCATTATCTAATGAATACTTATTCATTTCCACGCCCTAAGTCTACTTCTATGAAATTGAAACTTTATAATCCTACCTTTCACACAATCGTTGTGAAATATATTCATAGAGATATGATAATATGTAGAAAATAGTAGATTATACAAGAAAGTCGTGTGTACAAATGCTATATCAGGCATGCATTAGTAGTCATAAGATAGTGTCAATGATAAGACTATTAAAATCACAAATGGACAAAAAAACAGTTGGGTAGGCATGATTTATTGACCAAATAATTAATAGTAAATCATATTTAGAAAATAAATTATATTACCATGAATCTACTCAACCTCAATTGTATAGAAAAACTATTAAATGAACAAATAATCAAAAGCAGTTGGCCAAACATGATTTATTGACCTAATAATTGATATACTATTTTGAGGAAACAATTGATATTACACTCTATTGAGATAATAATTGATATTATGTTCGTGCATTGACGATGTTGTGCAAGCTATATCTTTGTATGTACCTCTTTTATTTAATACAAATAAAGTTTTGTCTATTGAAAGAAAAAATAATAATTTTATTGACATAACTCAAAAATCAATCATATTCAAAAGCTGGTAAGAGAGAGGATAATTTACAACTTCCTATTCTAGTAAGGTTCTATAATTGGGTGGAAAGAAGAGTTAATGATATTATACAACATTACAATCTCAAAGTCAACCTTGCAAAGTAAGCTAGAACAAAAGGTGATTAAATTGGAACCCTATCAATATCATAAGTATAAAATACTCTGAAGTATCTTCCTTTTTTTCTTATCTGGCACATCTGGCTGACTAGAAACAAATGCATTTTTGAGGACAAGAAGCTTGATGTATCCTGTACTGCTCTTTCCATCAAGAAATATCTCCTCCTCTATCCTGTCATTGCTCAGCAGAAATTATCTAGGAGAAATATTGGGCCAGCACCCATATTGAACTTCCCAGCTGGTTTCTTCGACGGTGCTTCAGCTAAGAACATGGGAGGTGTTGGTGTACTGCTTCTACTCAGTCATGATCACCATTCCTGCTTCAAACTGGGAGTAGGCCATAGCACAATACCATATCAGAATTGCTGGCCTTATGGACACTTTTACACTATGCTAAAAGCATGGGACTCCCCCATCTGCATATTCATCGTGATTCTTTTGTCATTATCAATTTGTTCAATCATCAATCTGCACTTTCATTACTCACACTTGATTGATGGTGTCATCTCATTAGAGAACTAGAATCCCACTTCATCCATCTCTCTGCCATTCATATATAGAGAGAGCATAATACAACTACTGACAGCTTATCCAAAGAAGCATTAACACTGGCTCCAGGCCAGCTTCAGTTCTGGGAACTCACCAATGGTGATTGTATTGATCAGGGCGCATAATTTCTTTTCTAGCCCTCAGCACTAGATCCTATGTGCTTTTGTTATTTTTGACATCCTTTGGATGTGGTTGTGGATGAGCACCATATTTCAGCTTTACTCTGTTTAATGCTTCTTTGGATCAGCTAACATAGTAATTGTTTGAACTCTCTATGTAATGAAGAGCAGTGAACAGATAGAGTCTCCCAGTCTGTTTCCATCTTTGAAGCTTGAAACATTATTGGTTTACTGATTTGATTTTGTAAACAACAGGTCATAGTTTGATGTTCCTCCCATATGAGCTTAGCTGGTAATACAGCTGTTGATATATTTGATGATGGTTTCCTTAATTCTGAGCTCAGCATAGGCTGAAGATGTACTCAATGTTCCCTTTGATTTCAATCAAATGGCAAGGAACTGATATTTTCCCCTGGAAAAAAATAAAAATAAATACACATTAAATTTGGTAGTGTTACCCTCCATGTTATTATCCAATTTATCAATGAACAATTAATATTTAACATAAGCCACATCAAGATTATTCATAATCAACTATATAAAGCTACTTAACACCTCTTATTGCATTTTATAATATTATAAAAAAGCCAGCCAACATTTTATTTTTGTGAAAAAACTAAAAACATTTCACAAGCAACTAAACTACAATAGATTATGATTTAACCAATGATGTTTCCTTTATTATAATATGGAGTGTAGCTTCAACAATCACACTGTCTTTGTAATATAGCCTCTTCAACTCGCTTAAATCTTTTCCAAACACATTGACATAAACAATGACAAATAAATCAAATTCAAAAGCTTAAAAGTGTGTGGATAATTTACAGCTTCCAAATCTAGGAGTAGGGTTCCATAATTGGTTGGAATTAAGAAGAGTTAATGAAATTTAACAACATTATAATCTCAAAGTCAACCAAGCAAAGTAAACGAGAGTAAAAAGAAACTAAATTGGAACCCCCATCACATATCATCAAGTACAAAACAAATACATATTAAAATTTTGTAGTGTTACCCACCATGTTATTATCAAATTTATTAGAGAACAATCAATATTTGACATAAGGTACATCAAGGTTATTCATCATAAGCGACATCACTTTACATAAGGCCTCTTATTGCAGTTTATATAGAAACCAACCAACATTTTTCTTTGGTAAAAAAATAAAAATATTTCACAAGAAACCAAAAATACAAAATTTTATGATCCAAGCAATGATATTTCCTATATTATTATTATAATGTGGAGTGGAACTTCAACAATCACTAGATTTCTGTAATATAGCATTCTTCAACTAATTAAAAGCTACAACACATAATATCCACCAACTCCTAATGAGAGTCTTGCTTATTTTGCTTCCAACATAATGAATAAAGAAAAAGAAAAGAACATAAACGTTTTCTTTCTTTCAAAAATGAACTTAAGTATTGTTAGTCTAATAAGAAAATAAATATCCACGGAAGTTGTAATTCTATTTCGAGAGAAGCATGTTCATTCTAAGGGGATTAGAAATACAACTTGATAATAATGCAAATTATAGATACTCACTAGAGAAGTTGAGGCCTCATTTTGTTTATGAGGCAAGCCTGGAAATTGTAGTGATTTATTTCGTTTGATAAAGATGAAATTGTAATTAGAATAAAACAAAATGAAAGTTCACTCTTTCTCTAGTTCTATAGAGTAACATCCACTTATTCCCCATACTCAAAAAATATATATGAAGTTAAATCATTTATGTACAAAATAGTTTGTAGTTTTAAGAGAACATGACTAATGATAGTTTTTATCTTTTCTTATATTCAATTTATAGAATAGGCCACACGTTGGACCTAGAGATTTATACGACAAACTGCCATTGATTCAATCCTCCCTTCGTCCATCCTTTTGACTCTTCCACTTCGACATTGGGGCCATTGTAAAATCTAGAACAACAAAGAGCATAATTGACAAAAAAATATGATTCATGGCCCTCTCGCTGAAAGAGGAGCTAGGTCATTATGAAACATAGTTTCAGATAGTAAGACCTTGCTATGGAATGAGCTAGGTGAAGTAGGGTTTCAGGGAAAGACTATAAAAAAAACAACTCATAGAATATTTTCTTGTTTTTCAATGCCACAAAAACAATGTTTACAGTCTGGTTGGAAATAACCAAGAGAAATAGGCAAAACCTAAACAAAAAAAACAATTTTGCAATTCTACTACAAAATTGGGCACCCACCATGGTAAGATGAGTTTCCAATTCCCCCTAGATAGTTGAGGGTTTTTTATTTGCTTGAATCCCCACAATTTTGGTCTAGAACACGAGACCTGTACCATATGAACAAACTATGCTCCTATCATTTGCAAAATATTCAAACTAACTATTTGGGTTGAAAGAGAAATCAAGAAAGAATTCAACCTTATATGGAGCTTATGTTACCCAAATAATTGAAACCCTTGACAACCAATACTCTGACTCGACTGAAGAATCAATCTACTAATTTTTAAAGTTAATGTAGCTACGAGGCCCATTCTCAGATAGGATGGTACCCTAGTCAATTAACTAGGGCAGAGTAAGACCTTAGAAGGTACCCTAGGGCCCCCAATAGTCTCCTGGGTTTTTTGGTCTGGGACTAAGCAGGTTGATGCCATGGAAAATACCCTAGCATGTGGCTAGAGCCCTATGTGCCTCTAGGGTATTCTGGTCTGGGACCAAGGACAATATGTCCAAGTAGATCCTGCAGGTAGAGGCAAAGGCATATTCTGGTCTTGGACTAGGGAGATGATGTCCAAGTAGGTCGTGCATGTAGTTGAACAACTTTCAATCTAGGACTGGAGATTAGCTTAATATTGAGGACCATTCTCTGGGAGAATGGAGGACCCGTTCGGGGTCCAAGGGTTGATCAACATGATTCAGTCTGGGTTTGAAACTGAGCCTAGGGATAAGACCCATTCTTTAATACTGGAAGATGATGATGTGTGATTCCCTCTCTCCTAATCGTTACTGCTAGGTTGCTTCTCAAGAGACTAGCCACCCCTTGATAATGTCCCTAGCCCCTAAACATTAGGAGTAGTATTAACGACAAAAGGATCATACCATCTGGTTTGCCTATTCCCCTTATACAATGATGATAATACATACATAGAGAGAAAAGAGAAAATCGAGAAAGACCATATTAAATTCCTTGGTCAAGGGATTGGCCACCCCTTGATGATGTCCTTAGCACCTAACCCTTAGTAACAGTATTAACATTGTACCTTGAGAGAGAGAAAAGATTAAATTCCTTGGTCTTGTTGGTCCTATAGGTAAAAAGTAAATATTGGTCCACCTTGATCTTGTGGCTATTTGGGTTGTTATATTGTGACCCTCTTGGTTGACTCATGGTCCTAGAAATATTTTGTGTGTGTACCCTTGTTATTATTTTTGGTACACTAACCTAGTTATTTTTTTAGGTTGGACCATTTATTTGATGGTTTTTATGATTAAAAATTTTTGACCATTTATTTTACCGTATGGACCTTTTTACTTTATGATTTTATTATAAAACCATTAAACTTGTGATTTTATGTTATAATATTTGGACCATTTATTGTGTTACCTTTCTTTGCACCATTTATTTATTTTAATTTAATACACCATTTCCCTTAGGACCTTTGTTACCTAAAGCATGTTATGGTGTATTGTTTATCTTACCCATCCCCTATAAAAGACTAAGGTTTTTTTTTTAAATATTCATTAAAGTGTTATCTCACTTACCTAGCTTCCTTAGCTTCCTTACCTCCGCGTGACTATTCTGTTGCTGACCATGACTCCTTGTTCCATGTGTCTCTCCTTCTCGCAACTGCTGCTGACCGTGGATTTCATGTGTGACTAGGACTAGTTTTTTAAATCTGCTTCACGCAGATTATGCATGACTGAGACTATCTCGTGTTCTGCTCTGTGCGGATTCGACGTGACTAGGATAAATCCTGTGTGATCTATCTTCTGCGTCAACCTTACGATTGTTACTCCTGCGGCGTGTGACTGGGATACCCTGTGGCATTCGTTGCTCTCTGTTTTTACTCCTTCACCCGCGTGATTGGGATACCCTGTAGCCCCTTTGTTGTTCACCTGTGACTTACCTTCCATGTGATCCTTCCATCATTCTCCACAGTGACTGTATATGTATCTGTGTGATCCTTTATGCCACTTTATCTACGTGTTACTACATCGTGACTGTATTTTTTTTTTCTTCTATGCCACTTCTCTATCTAATGGCTTATTGTTGCTCTCCTTGGAAGCATGATATTCTCTCTTACAGTAGCGTGGATTCCCTTCCTTGCAACATGAATGGTTATCTTTACTCAGTATGACTATGGGTCATTTCCCAGTGTGAAGCTTATCTCCGAATGTGTGTCATTGCTTCGTATGGTTGTGTATCACTACATAGCGTGACTGTACTGGGTATGATTGTGCATGTAATTTGATTAAATAATATGAGGTCTATTTATTTATGATTTAACTCCCTCTCTCTATAGGTTCGTAATGTGTTTACCCAGATTGACTTGTCCCTTCGATGACAAGATCAAACATAAAAGTATTCTAGTATTGAAGGATGATTCCAATAATGGTTATGACTCTTTAACACTATTATCTTATGTACTTTATTTATTATTTTTTTACTGTACATTTGGTGAATCATCTCAAGGACCAACTTCAACACAGTGACTAATAGAGTGTTAAATTTGACCAACTTTAAGACAGTGACCAGCAGAGCGTTAAAGTTGAAAGAGATGAAAATTACGTTTAATTTTATTGCAGATCAAATGTATTGAAATAAGTACTATTTTGAATCTAACCTTGTTTTTTTTATGCATTGAAGTAAATTCTAAACCTAACCCTAAAACTTTAACATGGTATAAGAGCCTAGGCTGTAGCTAACTCTGTCTTGCAGCTAACAGAAACTACATAGATCCTAAGACAAGTTTTATATCTTACAGAAGCTTACTCTTCAAGTTGAAAAGTAAGGGTTAAGATGACTACTTCTTCAGTAAAATTAGAAGATAGGCTTGAGGGAGCCTAAAATTTGAATGCATGGAAGGATAGGGTTCTAAATATCCTAGAAGAGAGCGATCTAGATGACTTTTTAAACAGAGTTATTGAAGAACCAACTACAGCTCAAGGAAGAGAAACATTCAAGAAGAAGCAAGCCAAGGCAAAGAGAGACACCTTTGACTCAGTTAAAGACAACCTGATTCCTATAATAGCTCCTTTAAGGGCAACTAAATAATGCTTTGATTCTCTAGCTAACCTCTATGAAAAGAAAACCCCTACTCAAAGAAGGGCCTTGAAGAAGAAAATTAGATCACTTAAGATGTAAAAGGATGAGACTGTTGAAACCTTCTTTTCCAAGATCTCTCATCTAAGAGATCAACTCATGGCCATTGGAGATAAAGTAGAAGATGATGATCCTGTGCAAACAATGTTCGATGGTATTCCTACAACTTGGGATACATTCTTGGGCTTCAGTAAATGGAAGATAGTTTCAGCCAAACATTGAAAGGTCATGGTATGATTGTTTAGACGAAGAAGGTAGGATCCATAGTAGATCTGGGCCTCCGCCTGAAAAGGATCATGCTCTAGTCGTTAAGACAAAGAAAGGAAAGACTCTCCCACCACACAAGGACAATAGTAAGGAACCTCAAGGTAAGTATTCTTTTAAATCAAAGGTTAAGTGTTATAATTGTGGTAATATTGGTCATTATGCAAGGGAGCGTAGGAAACCACCTAACAAGAATCGACATAGAAAGAAACACCATTTTTCAGTTGCTATAGAAGAAGAGAAGACTCAACAAAAGAGGTAAAGGGTTGAGACCAAGAATAACGAAAATAATATTACTTGGCTTCAGCACTTACAATTTCCATATCCAACCTATTAGATTTGTGGTGGATAGATAGTGGATCCACCAAGCATATGACTCGATTCAAGAAGACCCTTGTAACTTTTGAGGCCAAGAAGTTCCACAAGAAAGTGGAACTTGGAGACAGAAGTACCTTTGACATTAAAGGGGTTTGTTCAACCGATATACAACTTGATTCAAGTACATTGATTAATGTTGGGTAAATTTTATATGTTCCTAGTCTAAAGAAGAATGTTATCTCAGTGACAGTTTTAGAATATAAGGGGTTTTCTGTAACCTTCTCAGAATGGAAGGTTTTGATATGGCCTAAAGGTAGGAGTATAAGCTCAGCCATTGTGATTAGAGTTCGTGAAGGTGACCTATATAAGGTCTCAGGACATGTTAAAGATTCATACCCCAGTCAAGATTCATAGATCAAGAGGGAGCCAAATGTGCTCTTCAGCCCCCAACAGAGTGGGGTTGAAGAAAAGGAAAGTATAAATGTGATATTCCATCAGTCCTTCAATGATTCAGAGATGGAAGCCTATAATAATTCTCTCTTAGAGAAGTAGAGGGAGAAGGCCAAGAAACCTTCATTTGATCTCTTTAAGAAGACTATTGAAATTCTTCAAGCTTGATCCAATGAGAGCGTTGTCACTAATTTAGTTTAATCTCATTCTGGGGAGTCATCCAAGCAACATGATTGGAAAGGTGATATGTGGAAAGTGATTCTCATCAATTAGAGGAAGTGACCTATAACTTCCAAGAGGATATATGAGATCATGCTTCGTGTTGAGAAGGAGAGTTGTTTGAAGCTCTCAAGAAATCCTATATTCGATGACAGGGTTGGAACACATCGAGATGAGTTATCACCATGTACTGGTGTATTATTTTATCGATGTGATGAGAATGCCCCTATTGCTGAGAGGTATTGTTAAAGTTAGTGCAGCTATGAGACCCATTCTTAGAGAGGATGGTACCCTAGTCACTTAACTAGGGCATAGTAAGACCCTAGAAGGTACCCTAGGGCCCCCAATAGTCTCCTCGATTTTTTGATTTGGGACCAAGTAGGTTGATGCCATGGAAAAGCCCCTAGAATGTGGCTAGGGCCCCTATGTGCCTCTAGGGTATCCTAGTCTAGGATCAGGGACACGATGTCCAAGTATATCCTACAGGTAGAGGTAGAGACATATTTTGTTCTGGGACCAGGGACACGATGTCCAAGTAGGTCATGTAGGTAGTTGATCAACTTTCAATATGGGGTTGGAGCTCAGCTTAGTCACCTAAGGATCATTCCTTGGGAGAATGGAGGACTTGGTTGAGGTCCAAGGGTTGATCAACATGATTCAGTATGTGACTAAAACTTAGCGTAGGGATGAGAGCCATTCTTTAAGAATGGAAGATGATGATGTGTGATGTCCTCTCTCCTAACCGTTACTTCTAGGATGCTTCTCAAGGGACTGGCCTGTTATAGCTGATTTTACCACACATGGTAAATCACACTTTTATGGCCTTCCCTATCCCTATGCAAACTCCTTAGACCCCATGGACCATTTTTGTTCCTTTGATGTTTCCTAGATCATCCCTAAAAACATGCAAAAATTGTCGTATGCAACTTTTAAACCCTTTCTCGTGTATATACGTGGGTTTGACCCCTAAAACCGTGTACATTGGGATGTGTGCAAAAGGAGAAATTCTTTTGGAGTTTTCCTTGATGTGGATCTGACTCACTTGTCTCCTGGCCTTCCCTATGCCTTGAGATCGCTCAGATTCCACCTTTTATTACCCCATTGATGAGCTATATAAGGAACCCTTTGGATACATTGAAGGCATATGAGGAATTGAGAGCAAGAGAACTATAGTCCATTGTTGTTGAAACTTGTGCTTGAGTTTGCATCCCTTTTGTTCCTTGGAGCACTTTTGTGTTCTTCCCAAGCTTATATTTTTCTTGTGAGCTTGCTATCGAGAGATGGAGGATTGAAGTGGTGGAGGCCCAAGTGGGGGACTCGGTTTCTTTGATTCACAGACGTGCCGACAGAGGTTTTATTCATTGTAATCTCTGATTTTATATCAATAGAAATATCTTTTCCTGTCCAATAATGTGTGTTTGAATGAATATTTTATCCATGGATGATTTCAAATGCTTATATGTTATTGATTATATATGCTAGAGTAGAGCTAACACAAATATATATAGTATGCTTGTCTTGTTTATTCAATGTTGAGGAAGCAATTCACCAATTCAAGCTGAAGTTGGAAAGCTTAATGGGGATCTACACCAACCGTTCGGAATAAGGTACGAATCGAGATCCTTTAGTGTTAGTTGTTTGGTTTCTCTTGCATATAGGAAAGGATTGATTTCTGGAGTTAAGCTGTCTGTTGTGGTACCCCAAGCCATAGGAATTTCTCTCCATAACAGAATTGGTGGCTCCGCTAGGGAGTTCCTAGTAGTTGTCCTTTGGGGGTTTTTATCGGCATTCAATGTTCTTGAATTGCTCTTATTTCTCTGTTTCGGTGTCGGGTATGGGGGCATGTTTGCCTGGTAGTGTTTGAATTGGTGTGAATTGTGTCTCAGTTCATCTGTTTGCCTTTATTTTTATACATTTCTCTTCCTGTACGCAAATTTTTTACTCATAGTCGTGTATACACGTGGCTTTGACTGCTATATCTGCGTACATACGCGGGTTTACTGCAAACAGTCGCGTATGCTCTTAGTTTTTCCTTCTAGAGGAAGATTGATTTATGCTGGGTGAATTTTGATGATTGTTGAGTCTCCTTTGATACTGCTAGAGTCTGTATACACCTCTGTTTCTGACCAGAGACATTTTTTTTAGGGTAAATTTTTTTTTTAAGAAGGTTCTTGTCATTGCATTTTTGATTTTTTGTTTTGGGATTAGTGCATTATATATTTTTTACCTTAGTACTATGTGTGAGTGTTGTTTGATGGTGCTTGCCAAGTCTGGGGGTAGTAGAATCATTCTTTTGCTTTAGCATCTCATTTTTATTCAAAAAATCCAAAATATTTTCTTTTTTGCATCATTATGCATTGCACTTTGCATTTCGCATGGTAGTTGCACTAGATTTCCTTATAGTATTAGTCAGGACTTCATTTAGGAATGACTGCATTTGTTATTTGAAGAAATTTTTTGCATTTCATGTAGTAGCATGCCCTGTTTTTCATTTGACACAATGCATTTGCATTGATTGTTAGGTGTGCATTTTATTTCATGTTGCGTCATAACACCATTGGTTGCACGGCCATCTACCTATTTTGAGTAATAAAGCCAAATAAAATCAACGCTTAATTAAAATGGATTACACTATTTTCTTTGATAGGGTACACGAACAAGATTAGGTTTTAGGGTCTTGGAATAGTTCATTGTGAGTAAATTCTCCAAGACCAATAAACAACAACATGTATGTGTCTGTCCAGGTGAGAGTGTGAAATTCCTTGGTATAATTAGTGTTTCTTAGGATCCTCCTCTCAAAAGGGAGTTAAGCACAAGGCAGTGTGAGCGGTTATTGATTGGGATGACCCCTAGTCATAACTGAGTAGCACCGGAGATATTTCCAGGATTGTATTCGTATCTGGGGGCTCTTTCGAGAGTTTTGGGCCTTGCTACCTTGCCCATACGGTCAATCCCACCTGCGACTGTCCGCTTGAGCATTGATTATATTAAGGTGACCTTAGTTGCCTTACCTAGGTTATCGAGGGGGTGCTTTGTAGGGGTTATTCTGCAGATGTCCCGACCAGGTTGGGGTCGGACAGCACATTTGCTTTACGCGTTGAAGCTGAGGGCCACAATAATTGGTTACGAACCTCCTCTTGTTGTGTATGAGAGTCTCAAGCCTCTCCTACACGATACATACTTGCTTCATTCGGGAGCTCACATATCCTGCCCTTGTTTACTTGTGGTTGGATTTAGATTTTATTGGTGTATGCTCTGTGCACATTAGCTTGCCTAGGGTTTGCATAATTTAGAGAGTCTTTTTCATTTTTTGAGTCGTTGTGGATATGGGTGCGGCTCCTCGCCGTTCTCGTCATTTAGCAAGACTTCTGCCTTCTACATCTCCTCCTCCTTTGGGAGAGAGAAGCAGGCGGTCCAGGCGGAATCATACCCACATTGATTCACACACGATGGGAGATCACGAAGATGGTGTTCCTGAGCTGTCTTCTCTGCTTCGCATGGACGACGGAGAGTTTACTCCTTGATTTGATCCTTCACTGGATGCGGTTGTACATTCTGAGTTTGATCCTTCACATGAAATCCATACTCACTCTAGCTATGATCCCTCATTCATAAGTCACCAGTATGGGATGTCGGGCGATGAGACTCACCATGAACCTGCAAGCACTAGTTATGTTAGTTATGGCATGTTTGGTAACCCTATACATGATACAACATTTTTTTCCAAAATGGAATTTGATCCTAACACTATGCCTAGGGGCATTCCCATTTCTTTCCATGTGGATAGATTTGGGAGCACGAGTCATATTACACCCTCCATCCCGACGGTGGAGGCCACATCTCATGTTCGTCCTAGACCTGGTGTTAGTAATCCTATTCGGATACCAGAACCAACACAAGTGACTGTTGGGAATACCACGTACATAGTTTCACATGTCCCTTCATCCTATATTCCTTGTTCTTTGAATGCTTTTACTCCCCCTCATTCACGTGGTCCTTCGGGCTGGAACGTTGCTACGAGTCATGTTCGTACTACTGCTACTCACCCAGTCGTGTCTTACACTCAAGTACCTCCTGTTGTGTCGGGAGGTTGTATCCCTACTTCTGGAGGTCATGTTATTACTTCCGGAGCGTATATTCCTACTTACGGAGTGTCTCATGAGACATCTCACGGGATGTCTTATGGACCTTATTATAGACCACAGTATGCACAAAATTATTCACCTTACGGGTATAGGTATCAACAACTCGCTTACTCACCGAATTATGGCTGTGTAGCTCCACATAGTCAAGGTACACCACATTATGGTGCTTCCATGCCACCCTATACAGGTCAAACGGGAGGATGCTACTATGGCCATGGCCATGGTGGTTACGGTCATCGGTCCTATATGAATCAAAATTATCAGGGAGCACCTCTTAGACCTGCTCAACCTAGGCTCCCTTTCCTTGCAACGTTAAATTTTCCTGACTTATCGAGACTAACGAACGATCCGGTATCTTACGACCTGGCTTGGCCGGCTGTCCCTAATAAGATTCCCTCAAAAATTCCCAAGTTTGAGGGCAAACCAGAAGAAGATCTGAGTGAACATGTTACTAAATTTTGCCTATGGTGCTCTTCTAATTCCCTACACAAAGATTCGATCTGTTTAAGGCTATTTCAACACACCCTCACTGGGCCTGCCGCGAAATGGTACATAGAGCTACCTAGGGGGGCATTCGCTTTGTTCAATGACCTAGCTATGATTTTTCTCAACCACTTCCAGTTACCAGTGTGTTACGACGTTGGTACTGAACTCTTGTTGGCATTCCGGCAAGATAAAGCCACACATATCTCAGACCATATCCAAGAGTGGCATAGACGAAAGAGATTGATTAAAGCCTTCATACCGCCGGAGTTTCTCCTCGAGTGGTACCTTAAATCGTTACTACCTTATATAGTGAAGGATGTTTCTACATCCGGAGTTTAGAACGAGGAACAAGCCATTTTTAGGGCACAGGAATTGGAATTGATTTATGCTCATTCCGGTTTGTTATATGAAATCAATCCTAATGCTCTGCATTCTAGTTTCGACCCTAAGGTCAAACCTGGACCACATGCCGATGGCATTGTTGGTTGTACAAGTACCAAACCTATGGATTCAGTTGTGAAAAAGGTTAGTCAATTATCTATCAACCAATCTGCCTCGGGACAAGCCTTGGCTTCATCTCAACCCACCCAAATGGCAGTGTTCTTGCCGTACAATCGTCGGACCAGAAAGGTAACCAACAACCCGGAAGGAACAAAAAGAAGGGTAAAAATAATCGTAAGGGTGGGAATAGGAATGAAAATGCCAACTCTAATGACAAGAACGCCCAAAATGCTGGGGGGGACAAGCAACCTAAACATAAGGTTAAGTTTCCTTGCAAGTTATGTAAGGATGATCACCTCACTCACTTGTGCCCTCGGATAGAAGAAGCCTCGAGATTCATAGCGCAGGGCCTAGCTGTGCTAACCAACCCTTTACCTCATAATCAAAACATGAACTCGAGGACCCATGATCAGTCTAGTGAGGATAAAGATCTGCCGGAGGCTTGTAGTGGTCATGGTTGCATCAATATGGTGCATGCTACTAAGGTTGTGACTCGTGCGAAGGACTATGGTTCGTCACAACCAGACCTTGGAAAGGACCCTGCTCCACCCGAGAGCCCTTTGCGTATTGCAAAACCTGTGGATAAACCTGAATTTGCTCCTCGCATTCCTAAGGGAGTCCTTAAGCGTTCGGGGCACAATCCTAATGCCCGAGCTGCCCAGAACTATTTTGTTGTTGAGGATTTGGGTCACACTCCTTATGCGATGTCTGCACTCGAAGTACTTAAGAGTTGTCCTTCGCAAAGGAAAGATTTGCTTTCTGCTCTTAGTGTTCATGATGATAATTATTCCTCTGTCATCAAATTTGAAATTGCAGGATTTCAACCTTGCTTGCCTTACTATGTGTCTCTCTTGATTCACGTAGAATGTCTTAACATGATCGTCAAACGCATTATGATTGACGAAGGCGCTGCTGCTTCCGTAATGTCTTTGGCATGTTGGAAGGGTTTGGGTTCCCTTGAGTTGTCTAAATCTGCTACCATGTTGATTGCGTTTGATGGTAGATCGTTTCGACCGCATGACATTCTTCCTTCTCTTAAAGTCTGTTTGGGAGGGAAGACTGCTGTGATAGAGGTCGAGGTGGTTGATGCACCCCTTGACTACAATTTGTTGCTGGGAGGGAATTGGATGTACAGTATGCAAGCTGTAGCTTCTTCTCTATTTCGAGTGGTATGCTTTCCATTTAATGGGAAGATAGTTACGATTGATCAAACGTCATTCAAGAATCCTCCTATTACTGCATCTTTGGGAGCTTCTATCCTGATTTTCCAGCACTCTCAGCCGGCAACTGGGAGTGTGGGTGTTGGCATGTATCCATCCCTCATGGGAAGCTTTAGTTATGCTGCACCCGTCCTTGTGATAGGATCTAGTTCCGGTGAGGCTTCGTCGTCTGTAAGATCATTGTTTTTTCACACAAACTATATGGAGGATCCTTGGATTCTTCCTACACTGAATCCTTCATGTGAGCTCATCGAAATAGACATGTCGTTTCCTGCAACTATGATAGCATATCAAGCTAATCTTGGATCTGTTGCAGAGCCTAGTTCTTCCTCTTCACAGACAGAGGAGGAGGACCCTTATGTACTGCCTACATGGGAAGTGTAGTCTTCTCACACACATGACTGCCTTGATAGAGTTTTTCCTTCAGATGAGGCTATTATTGAGGCTATGTCTGGGGTTGAGCCACCTTGGGAAGAGTTGCATCATAGATCTTATTTTCTTCCCGATCTTGACCGTTTGGAGTGTGAAGACTATAGGGAGATTCTTAGTGAGAGAATTGGTAGTTCCATGATTTCGTTAAGCTCTCCTGGTCCGATGGCTGATGGAAATATGGCAAATATATCTCCTACCATTCCTATCAATATCTCTCGCGATCCTGGCAAGGTTGAGAATGTCTATATTGGGGCAGAATGTTCCCATGCTGAGATTCAAGAGTATACCAAGCTGTTCAAACAATTTCATGATGCATTCGCTTGGTCATATGAGGAAATGCAAAGTATTGACCCTCGCATTATTGAGCATGAGATTAAAACTTATCCTAATGCTAAGCCTGTTCGACAACGCTTGCGTGCGGTGAATCCTAGGAAAGCACTCACGATTAAGGCTGAGATAGAAAATCTGTTGAATACCAGTTTTATCTATCCCGTTCCCTTGACGGAGTGGGTTTCAAACCCCGTTTTGATTGATAAGAAGCAAGGAATGATCCGCATATGCACTGATTTCCGTGACTTGAATCGGGCCTGTCCTAAAGATAATTTTCCCACACCATTTATCGATCAGATCTTGGATGAGTGTGCAGGAAGCGAGGTATTTTCTTTTATGGATGACTTTTTTGGATACAATCAGATACAGATTAAACCCGAGGACCAACATAAGACTGCTTTCATTTGTCCTAGGGGTACCTTTGCATATTAGAAGATGCCCTTCGGCCTTAAAAACGCCGAAGCCACTTTTCAGTAGGCTATGACCTTAATCTTCCATGACCTCAAATCAATTATTGAATTCTTTTTGGATGACCTTGCTACTCATTCTCGCATGAGAATGCGTCTTTCTTACCATTTGAGATTAGTGTTCGAAAGGTGCCACCATTATTTGGTAAGGTTAAATACTCACAAGTCCATCTTTTGTGTGAAGTCTGGTCACTTATTAGGGTTCATTGTCTCCAAGGAGGGTATAAGAGTCGACCTCTTAAAGGTTGAGGCAATACTTCGATTGTCTCCCCCGAAAAACATTAGACATCTTCAATGTTTGCAAGGCATGGAAAACTTCTTACGGAGATTCATCATGAATTTTTCCAATTTGACTAGAGGCTTTATGCGTCTTTTGAAGAAGGACACTACCTTTTGCCTGGATGAGTGATCCCAGGAGTCCTTTGATGCACTTAAGCGAGCCCTAGCATCAGCCCGATGATTAGTCCACCTGACTATAGTCGTGACTTTCTACTTTATGTGGCCGCGTCTATGGAGATGATTGGTATGGTTTTGGTTCAAGAGGATGAGGATCTACAGGGGTATGTCATATATTATCTGAGTTGGAACCTTATAGATGTAGAGATCCATTATTCCCATGTGGAGAAGCTTGCCCTAGCTACCGTTCATGCGGTTCAAAGATTGAGACACTATATTCCGTTATTCCATTATTGGTATGGTTTTGGTTCAAGAGGATGAGGATCTCCAGGGGTATGTCATATATTATCTGAGCTGGAACCTTATAGATGCAGAGATCTATTATTCCCATGTGGAGAAGCTTTCCCTAGCTACCGTTCATGCGGTTCAAAGATTGAGACACTATATTCTCCTTCGCCAGACCTTGGTGGTTTCCCATGTCAATCCGTTTCAGTTTGTCCTCACTAGAAGGATGATAGGGGGAAAGTATAATAAGTGGATTGTCATCCTGCAAGAATTCGATCTCGAGTTTGTCTCAGCAAAATTAAAAAAATTGTTGATTTTTGCAGAGCTTATATCTGATTTCTCGAGCGAGGAGGAGGAGGAAACTTGTGAAGATACGTTTGTCGATGAGCACATCTTCTTGATCTCAACTTTGGATCCATGATATGGGGACATTATCATATATTTACAAGCGTTCAAGGTACCTACTAACCTTTCACGGGATGAACGACGACAATTACATCACGTTTCTAAGAATTACCTCATAGTGGATAACACATTGTACCGTCGTGGGGTATATTCCATTTTACATCGCTATTTAACTCATGAGGAGGATGAGCTTGTGCTGAATGATTGCCACGAAGGGGCGTGTGGTGGTCATTTATCTGGGATTTCTACAGCCCAAAAAATCTTGAGAGTGGGTTATTTATGGCCGTCGATCTTTACAGATTGTGTTAATGCGGTCAAGAAGTGCCACCCTTGCCAGGTGTTCGCACGTAATATGCGCTCGCGTCCTACCCCGTTACATCCCATTATCACCGCCAGTCCCTTCACTAAGTGGGGGCTTGATTTCATGGATTGCAACCCAGCATCGGCTGGGGGCATCATCATATTATCGTGCCTGTTGAATACTTCACGAAATGGGTTGAGGCTATGCCTACAGTTAAATCCGACGATGAGACAGCCGCACATTTCGTATTCAACCAGATTATTACTCGGTTCGGTATTTCGAAAGAGCTTGTCACCGACCATGGTAGGCACTTTCAGAATCATATGATGGAAGAGTTGGCCTTGAAGTTAGGGTATAAGCGAATTGACAAGTTGAAGTGGTGAACAAATCACTCAAGTCTATTCTCCAACGAACCGTCGCACAGAGCAAGACCAATTGGCATATTATGTTATATCCTGCTTTGTGGGCTTATAGGACCGCGGTTAAGACTGCCACCAGTTTTTCTCCATATCAGCTTATACATGGAGTGGAGTCTGTATTGCCGGTTGAGTGCAAGATCCCTTCTTTGAAGCTAGCCATAGAGCTCTTACCGGACACTTCTCCGTTGGAGGAACATTTGGTCCATTTAGAGCAGCTTGATGAGCAGGGTTGAGATTCTTTAATGGCTTTAGAAGTGAATAAGCATCACGTTAAGGTCCAATACAATAAATCTGTCCATCCAAGGAGGTTTAGTGAAGGAGATTTGGTCCTTTTGTGGGATCAAGCTAAAGAACCCTTGGGGGCAGGCAAATTCAACCCTATGTGGCATGGTCCTTACATGGTTAAACGTGTGTTAGAGAAGGGCACTTATGAGCTAGTAGATTACGAGGGGACGGTCTTAGCGGAGCCTAGAAATGGGCTCTATCTTAAAAAGTACTATGCATGATTTTCAGCCAGGTTTGGCTATTGTATATTATTGTATAGAATTTTGCATAGTTAGGTCTTTCTTATGGTGATCAGGTTTGTTGATTAGCTTTCGTTCTTATGGCAGATGTCAATGGAGTCTTCCATCTATATAGGATTCGCGGATGGTGCAAGCCATCACACTCAACACTCAGCCTCTGCTGCTTGGGTGATTTATACTCCTACGGGTCAGGTATTGTCTTCAGGAGGTGTATGTTTACGGCCCTCTTCAAACAATGTTGTTG
The DNA here is from genome assembly GCA_001517045.1 of Pseudotsuga menziesii. Lineage (NCBI taxonomy): Eukaryota > Viridiplantae > Streptophyta > Pinopsida > Pinales > Pinaceae > Pseudotsuga > Pseudotsuga menziesii. The sequence continues at coordinate 539,388 of LPNX010967567.1, read as the reverse complement.
AATATAGTGCCATTATCGACCTTCTATGAGATGCCATTTCACATGGTGTTCTCTCTCTTGAGGTACGTCTTGATTCGAATTTAGTAGTGTCATAGCTTAATGGTTTGTATCATGTTAGAGATTCAACATTATTACAAATATTCTTACGTGTGAGATTGTTAGAACGACAATTTGACAACATAACATACATACATGTTCCAAGAATTAATAATCAAGTTGCTGACTCATATGCTAACTACGTGTTAGATTGGCATTTGTTTCATAGACAGTAAGCTCATCACAAACATAATTTTTTACACATGTAAATAAATAAACCGATCATCATAAAAGTTTTTCATTAAAACATCAAAAATGTGATAACACATAGTGTCATAATACAAAAATGGGGCTCTCGAGCCACCAAAATATAAATACACAGTAGTACAAAATGTATCACTCCCAGGTATCTAAGCCTGGGGAGGAGGAGGGGATTTCTGATCGTGGAGTGTCACCATGGCTCTAGCCAGCTATCTGAATAACCGCACCCATGCTCGTGGCACACCCACCACCTGACGCTGCATGGCCTCAGGCAGGTCCTCGACCTGTGCCATGGGTACCCTGTGTGTCAACCTCACGAAGTTGGTATGAATGCTTTGGAGCATACGCTCTGCATCCACACCCGTAATGTCATCTCCTCTTCCCCTCTGTCTATGACGAGGGAATCCTTCAGGTCGCTATGGTCCTACATCTGCATACACATGATAGGATGTCACTAGGTGTTGTCACGAAAAAACATGTCTTTTTGATTCCATATATCAAAAAACACAAAAAATTAAATAACTCAAAAATATTAAAAAGAGGGTTGGGATTCGTTACCAATGTCACCGTATGCCGATCCTGGTGGTAATGGCATGTCGGGGTCTCCCCGGAAATCTATCCCCGCATAGGGGTAATCATCGATGGCAACTATCTACCGTCGCCACCATGGAAAGAAATCAGCGGGATAGGGGTTGGACACCCTACCTCCACCCAGTATGTGCATCACATCTGCCCAACATCGTTGGGCTGGATCTTGAACCCTGTGAAGAGGAACATAAACTCTAGGGCTCAATCTCGGAACACGCTCGAAGAAAAACGTGCTCAGTATGCTACTAAAACCGAAGTTTCGTACTCTGCCCATCTTGCACTCGCTGAGCCGGTCTTTCATGTTTCCCAGTAGTGCAGTGCTCCAATCATACATAGTGGGTCTCATGCACTCCACTGCATAGAACATGAGAGGCCGCGAGGCCTGGTGGAGTGAAGCTAGCCCTGCTATCTTGCCCAGTGTCAGTAGTATGGCCTTTAGGCCTAGCACCTGTATGGATTTAGTTGGGATCTGACTCCTGACCTTCACCATGTCTGGATAACAATACACAGCTATGTGCTCATTGATGGTGAGGCCACCTCCGGGACCGCGAGACCGTAAGTTCACCACTTCACCCTGTCGGAAAGTCCAGTAATAAAGTATACGTCCTCCACTTCTATGGTGAGGGACATCCCATTAATCTGGAAAGACTCTGAGTCTGGATCCCAGTAGTCAAATAGCATCTGCAGCAGTCTGGTTTGGCCCTTAAGCCACCAAGACACCAAAACTTGTAGAGCTCGCATGCACGAAGAGCTTGTTGTGCCATTAGATCACCACGAACTGCTTCTTCTATGTCCCCGTGCTCACGTTCTCTCCATTCTAGAACCATCCTGCACATTAAATTCAAGTTTGAGTCATTAGAACATTTAAAAAACCTTGAACGCAGCCTCATACGCGAATTTGAGGGCATTTTCCACGTATATCCAGCCCTATACATGGAAAAACCCTCGATTTCTGCATGGGCTGTAGTGTGCACTTTAGAATGGCCTAGAATCCTAATTTGACCATGGAAAAATTATAAAATTTGCATGAAAATGAAAGAGTAGGGCATGGGTAATTACCTGGAAAAAACAGTAGTGGATTTCGCCGGCTGGATCTCTCGGAATTTGTTGTTGAAGTTCTGAGCTCAATTGGGTAAAAATTTCAAATGTTAAATATAATGTTTTGAATTTTTTACTATTTATAGAAAATTTTCAAATTTTTACCCCCTTTTCTATAGTTTGGACCATTTCTAATCCTTTTGGACCATTTTTTGACTAATATATGATGTACGAGACCGTTTTGAGCACCGTTTTGACTGTTGGGTTGACTCGTTCATGTCGATCTTAGATACCATGTCTAAACTAGTATATAGGTTAGGTTTCACCATCGTTTGCATTTTGCATGACCTTATGACCGTTTCAACCATAGGTACGAACCCATTCTATCTTGCCACATAAACTTCTTGTTGTTTTAGAAGTGGCATGACTTGAATGGTAGAGCTTGACCTTACATGGGTACCCCAGTTAGTGCCTTATTTGCATTTGGTGCCCATGCTGACAGTTTTGCCCTTTAGGGTGTGGAAGTCCATTGTATAGTATTGCCATGACATTTCACAAGAGCCTCATACTCCTCTTGATCTTTTGCTGGCCTATTTCCCCTGGACTCCCCTATGTCAAGTTGTAATTGCATTATCATGAGCTTTGCCTACATCATTGAGCCTTATGCCGGCTCCCCTAACTTTGAGTATCAGACATATAGCCCGAGCTTGTCTCATGTCTAGCCACACAGAGCCATTTTATATATATCCTTTGCAGCTTGATTCCCTATTTTTATCGGGAGGGGACTTTCCCCCGAGTGTCACTATCCTACACATGTGTCCTTGCATTGAGCATAGGTATGTTCCACTGCTTGGAACTAGTTTGTTTTCCCATTTGACACTCATCTCCTCTTAGTCTGTAACTTTAAAGCAATTTTATTCTTTTTCAAGCTTTTCAAATATTTGAAAAAGTCCAAAAAAAAATTAAGAAACCAAACTGCCGGACAAGGAAAGATGTTATCTTTGGCAACAGTCGAGTCATGTCTCCTTGGAACAGAGCACTGTGTATCACATCCATTGGTTGGGTTAATAGTTTGAATTTAGGAGCTGTACTCGTTTATCTGAGTTTATCTCCACCGACTAGTTAAGCTTCCAGTCCCTATGGAGCCTCTGTCGATGCCTCCTGTGTCACAGAGATGTCCCAGTTTTGCATATCGAGTCTATGCTGCCTACATTCAGTCACCATTTGTCGTTATGCTCTTGTTCGAAGGATGTTGAAACCTGAGTTAGCCATTCCTTAGTTATCTTGACTTTGCATGTCGACGCTTCTCGGTACAGTTACTGGTTCGTGCACTTTATGATCGAGTCCTTCCACATTATACAGCTTTGCTGAGTACCTCATGTTGGATGATGGGGGATGCCTTAATGCCCTCCTTCCAGCGGATTTCATCCCATCGACTTCAGATCATTTATTCTGAGATAGGAGTCTAGAGTCATATTTGAGTGCCTTGAGACTTGCAGTCATCAGTGGCAGGTTCTCTTGCCATCGACAGTTCTTTAGGAATACATCAATGTCCCCTGATCGATGGATTCTCTCAAGTGTTCGAACTCAACACATTTATTCACACTTGTTAGTTTGCACTCTAGTACCTTGATTCCCATTTTCATTATTGGTGGGTGATCTCGCGTCTGTTAACGGTATACATCAACGACTAGTAATCAGAAAATGGACTACTATGTTCGACCTCAACACCTCTATTCACATAGTAGGACATGTACTCATAGCAGTGTGTGTAGAAGACCTTCCATATTGGTGGCATCTCATATATGCTTCCTCCTTAATCGTGCTAGTGTTCACGAGATTTCAGCTCTCGTCACTTGATTCCAGTATATGTCAGACATTTCCAGCCATTATGGAGATCATGATCCTTTGTATATCTTCATCATGGAGATTCTGATCTATGTATATTGTACGTGGCAATGACCACATATTTCATATTGTATCATGCCTATTCATCGCCATTGTACTCTTATGTATCCAGGACTGCTATATGTATTCGCAGTTATATGCAAAGTTGTATCATTGTATAGTGCTGATTGGGTGGCTGGTTCTTCCATTGGGTTCTTCATCACTTCATTTCTGGGATGGACTTATAATGTATTTCGCCCATTGTATGACCCCTCTGACCTCACACATTAGGGGGCATATGTTATAGCTGATTTTACCACACATGGTAAATCACACTTTTATGGCTTTCCCTCTCCCTATACAGACTCCTTAGACCCCATGGACCATTTTTGTTCCTTTGATGTTTCCTAGATCATCCCTAAAAACATGCAAAAATTGTCGTACGTGACTTTTAAACCCTTTCTCGTGTATATACGTGGGTTTGACCCCTAAAACCGTGTACATCGGGATGTGTGCAAAAGGCCAAATTCTTTTGGAGTTTTCCTTTATGTGGATTCGACTCACTTGTCTCTTGGCCTTCCCTATGCCTTGAGATCGCTCGGATTCGACCTTTCATTACCCCATTGATGAGCTATATAAGGAACCCTTTGGATACATTGAAGGCATATGAGGAATTGAGAGCAAGAGAACTATAGTCCATTGTTGCTGAAACTTGTTCTTGAGTCTGCATCCCCTTTGTTCCTTGGAGCACTTTTGTGTTCTTCCCAAGCTTATATTTTTCTTGTGAGCTTGCTATGGAGAGATGGAGGATTGAAGTGGTGGAGGCCCAAGTGGGGGACTCGGTTTCTCCAATTTGCAGACGTGCTGAGAGAGGTTGTATTCATTGTAATCTCTGATTTTATATCAATAGAAATATCTTTTCTTGTCCAACAATGTGTGTTTGAATGAATATTTTATCCATGGATGATTTCAAATGTTTATATGTTATTGATTATATATGCTAGAGTAGAGCTAACACAATTATATATAGTATGCTTGTCTTGTTTATTGAATGTTGAGGAAGCGATTCACCAATTTAAGCTGAAGTTGGAAAGCTCAACAGGGATCTACACCAACCGTCTGGAATAAGGTACGAATTGAGATCCTTTAGTGTTAGTTGTTTGGTTTCTCTTGCATATAGGAAAGGATTGATTTCTAGAGTTAAGCTGTCTGTTGTGGTACCCCATGCCATAGGAATTTCTCTTCATAACATGGCCACCCCTTGATGACGTCCCTAGCACCTAACCATTAGGAGTAGTATTAAGGATCAAAGGATCATACCATCCAGTTTGGATCGTCCCCTTATACATTGATGATAATATATATATATATATATAACATTGTACCTTGAGAGAGAGAAAATATTAAAGTCATTGGTCTTATTGGTCCTATAGGTAAAAAGTAAATATTGGTCCACCTTGATCTTGTGGGTATGTGGGTTGTTTTAGTATGACCCCCTTGGTTGATGCATGGTCCTTTATCTTACTTGGTCCTAGCAGTATTTTGTGTGTGTACACTTGTTATTATTTTTGGTACACTGACATAAGTTTTTTTTTATAGGTTAGACCATTTACTTTATGGTTTTTATTATTAAAAACCTTTTGACCATTTATTTTACCTTATGGACCTTTTTACTTTATGATTTGATTATAAAACCATTAAACATTTATTTTATGGTTTTATGTTATAACATTTGGACCATTTATTTTTTTACCTTTTTATCTTTACACCATTTATGTTAAGTTTTGATGGTTATATTAGATCTTATAACATTTAGCATCATAACAACATAACCATAACCAACAAGATCACTGAAAGATAGAAAAGCACAACCACACAAAAGAACACAAAGATTTATCCTGGGAAGCCCTCATGGGGAAGAAAACCCATCAAACACTTCCTCTGTATAAGATGTACAAAAGACAAACCCAAAAACAGGTTTTCTCCTCCTCGTGTTCTATCTCTTTCTCTCCTATGTGCTACACAAGTGAGTGAGTCTGTGTTCAAATAAGAACCACAACTCCTCTATTTATACACATGTGTCAACTTGTCTTTTTCACTAGACAAGTCGGCCCCAATAAACTTTCTGGGCCGACTTCACCTAGGAATACTCAAAAACAATATTTTATATTATTTATTAGGGCACTAAAGACCCGACACAAGTGTAGGATTTACCTCATGACTCTATGATGACCAAATACAATAGTAACACCCCATCGGAGGAATAATAATATCTCCCTTGGGTTACATCAGTAAAATACGATTGGAATATCCTTTGAATTTACAATATTTCAACACTCCCACTTAACGAGAAGGTTATTCTACTGACAACATAATCATAGACTATAGGAGAACCGAGAGACAGTTACAACAATACATCGAGGTAATACATCTATACGTCACAGGAAGTTTTCCACAATCAGTAACTTGGAACAATTACTATTTATCTTCTACATCACATGATCAATTGATCCTTTTGCAACAACGCTTCGATCTTTCGATCCTTCGTAGCAGCACTTCGATCTTCTAATACTTTGCAGTAGTACTTCGATCTTTTGATCCTTTGCAACAACACTTCGATCTTTTGATCCTTTGCAGCAACACTTCCATCTTCTTGATCCTTTGCAGTGGAACTTCGATCTTCTCAATCCTTTGCAGCAACACTTCAATCTTCTCAATCCTTTGTAGCATCACTTTGATCTTCTTAATTCTTTGCAGCAACACTTTGATCTTCTCAATCTTTGCTGTAGCACTTTGATATTCTGCAGCAGCCTTTGGATCTTCTCGATCCCTTGCAGCAACACTTCGATCCTTTCGATCCTTTTGCAACAACACTTTGATCTTCTCAATCCTTTGCAGCAACACTTTGATCTTCTGCAGCAGCCTTCGGATCTTCTCAATCCATTGTAGCAACACTTCGATCCTTTCGATCATTTTGCAACAACACTTTGATCCTTGGCGGCAGCACTTTGATCCTTCTTGATCCTTTGTAGCCGCACTTCGATCTACTTGATCCTTCGTTGCCATGCTACCTGCAGTACACATGATCTATTTGCGGGATGATCAATCCCAATCACTTTAGGACATAAGTCCAAGGATGATGCAATCCTCCATCAGTATGATCCATGAAATCGATCAGCTAAATCGTCTACAACTAAATGTAGATCTCGACCGCACCCAGTGTCGGCCCTATCGTCCGTGAGGATTCATCGTAGACCATCCATACCAAATAGGTTAGGACCACTCACAAGTGAGTGTTATACTACAGTATCTACACTCATGTGTAGGTATACTCTACCGTGTAAGAGTATTGTCTGCATATCGTATCTCAACCACATTCAAAATTTCGTCCCAACGTAAAACATCCATACCACACAGGTTAGGACCACTCCCAAGTGAGTGTTATACTACGGTATCTACACTCATGTGTAGGTATACTCTATCATGTTAGAGTATTGTCTGCATAGCATATCTCAACCACATTCAAAATGTCGGCCCAACGTAGAACATCCATACCACACACGTTAGGACCACTCCCAAGTGAGTGTTATTCTATGGTATTTACATATGAATGTAGGCATACTCTCCATACAAGAGTATTGTCTACGGAGAAGATCTTGACTGCATACAAAATTTCAGTCTTATCGTCCGTGAGGACTCATTGTAGAGCATCCATACCACATAGGTTAGGACCATTCCTGAGAGATTGTTATTCTACAGTATCCACAACTGAATATGGGTACTCTCCATACGAGAGTAACATCTATAGGGCCATCCTTAGCTAGTAAGTACCACTCTCATGAACATAGTGTTATACCTGCTATCCTCAAGAGAGGATACTATTGTTCATAGGTGAATGTGGGTACTCTCCATGCGATATCAATATCTGCAGGGCCATCCTTACCTAGTAAGGACCACTCTCATGAACAGAGTGTTATACCTGTCATCCTCAAGATAGGATACTATTTTCCACAGATAAATTTCGGACCTTGTCAGCATATTTAGGCGCACTTGGACTCTTCCATGCTGGATCATCACTGTCAGCCTCGTCATCACTCCCCATTTTCTGGGAGGATCCATATTATCAACTTGCTCCCCCTTTGTCCAAGGAGGGTTCATAGTCTCGACCTGTTCTTCCTTTTTGAGGATAGTCCATATCTTCAACTTGTTCCTCCTTTCTGAAGAAATTCCACATCTTCGACTCGTTCTTCCTTTCTAAAGAAAGTCCATATATTTGACTCGTGCTTCCTTTATGAAGAAAGTCCATATCTTCAACTTGTTCTTCCTTTCTCGAAGAGATTCAATATATTTGACTTGTTCTTCCTTTTTCAAAGAGAGTCAATATCTTTGAATTTTTCTTTCCTTTTCAAAGAGAGTCAATATGTTCGACCTATTTCTCCTTTCCGAGAAGGGTCCATATCTTCATCGTTCTTTCATGCGAGGAAGGATCTATATCATCATCACTTTTCCTCCTTGAGAGGAAAGTCTTCGGTATCAACATTATTGTTCATCCTTGCGAGGAAAGTCTTTAGTATCAACATCACTATTCCTCCTTGCGAGGAAAGTATTTTGAAACTACACCAAGCTTGTCATGGAAGCTTGGTCACCACATCAGTAACTTGCTCATTGGTACTCACATACTGGAGTTTTATGTCTCCCTTCAGTACCATATTCCACAGGATTCTTTGTCATCTTTATGCAACTCTGGTTGTCACAAAGAAACACCGTGGTATCCAAATCCATGTCAAATAGTGCTGACATCATGTTTCTGAAGCCATATGGCTTCCCAAATAGAGGAGAAAAGGTGCCATGTACTCTTCTTCAATTGTACTGAAAGCAACACTGGACTAAACCATGATATCATGGTGGATCCCTGACAATAACATCCACCTGAGGTGCTATTTCTGTCTGCGGCACTTCTTGCCCAATCCAAATCCGTATATCCATATGATTTGTAGTCATGATCTCTACCATAGTAAAGTACCAAGTCTATCGTACCTTTAAGGTACCTCATCATGCTTTGAAGCTATAGTGTGAACACATCTAGGGTTACCTAGATACTGACTCAAGGTGTTCACAACAAAGCATATATCTGACCTTGTCTTCGTCAAATACATCAATGACTCAATAATTTGTCTATACTGAGTCATATCCACTAATTCTGATGTCTCATCAGACAACATATTCATGTTGGTATCCATGGGTGTGGCCATGGCTTTACAATCCAACATATCAAACCTTCTTTAAGATTTCCACATCATATTTTTCCTGGTTTGAAAATATTCCTGCTGAGCTCTTCCACACTTCTAGCCTGAGGAAATAATGCATCAATCAAAGATATTTCATCTCGAATTCTTTAGTTAACCTCTTCTTGCAATCTGTGATCTGTTTATCATTTCCAGTCAAAAATAGATCATCCACATACAACAATAGTATGTCAAGTTCATAACCTTAAGGTAAAGGTTAGGATCAACTTTACTTTTGGTAAAGTCTGACTTGCCAAGAAGCTATATATTCTTCCATACCAAGCTCTATGAACTTGCTTCAATCCATACAGAGTCTTTTTCAACTTACATACATGAGTCACTCTGTTTTTGACTTCAAATCCTTGTGTATATTCGATGTAAACCTCTTCCTCAATCACACCATTAAGGAAGGCTTGTCTTTACATCCATGTGGTGTATATCTCACTTCATCATGGAAGAAACTGCCATGATAGTTCTGATGGAAGTGTATCTTTCTTCCTAGAGAAAGCGTCTCTTCATAATCAATTGCCTCTCTCTAAGAGAATACTTTAACCACAAATATTTCCTTCCATCAGCAACATGTTTTATCTTGTAGATCCACTTGGAAGATACCAAACTCTTGCTTTCTGGTTTGGGTACTACATGCCAAACATCATTATGGTATTCTTCCACCATTGCTTCTACCATGAGTTCATTATTTCAGGTCATCGACATATCTCAGTCTTCCGCATTCAACCTTGAAGGTTGGAACCCACTTTATTCTTGGTAAAGTCTTGTTCCATCTGAAAGTTGTCCATCCTGTCATACCATGTTGAAATCAGAGATCTTCTGTAGTCACTCCCCCTGAATAGAAGCATCATCCTGCCTTTGCATTATGTACTCTATGTATTGAAACATTCTATACTGGAGTGATAGGTAGCATCCTTTGCTACTATGTATCCATCTCAGAGTACTAGATACCAAGATCTCTTCATCTTGAACTTTGTTGAAAAGTTCATCTTGCACCCATTTGTGAGCTTGTTTTCTTCTATAGGTTTCCATATTCAACCTTGTAGAAAAGGTTAAGATATTCATCACACTAGGTGATATGTCAAGCTCATGGATGTGCTTATCTATGGGTGCCTCCTGAGCTCGTACAAAGCATATTCTGTTCAGGTGGTTCTTTGCTCGATATACACTTTTTCTGAAGAAGTGTTTTTGTTCAATAGAGTATGTCATGTCATAGTCTATTCTTTCTGAGACAAACCACGAACCTTGATTTGTATACTTGTTCTTGTAGATCCATATGGAAGACACTACGGAATTTCCTTTAGGTCTTGGAACCATATTGTAAACATCATTCCCCATGATCAATTGTTACTCTTTGATCATAGCTTCTTCCATAGATGGAAGGGTTAGCATCAATGATGTCACCCAACTGTGTCACAAAAATATAGTGTGTCTGAGGCCTCTTACTTTGGTTTGGAAGTCCCGTCATACTTTTCTTCATCTTGGAATATCTCTCATGCTCAAGATGGTCTTCATCTCTCGAGGTGGATCTACTGCTCTCTGAAGCTCTTTCTTCTGTCACGTTGTCCTTGACCTTGGGAGCTTCAGGTTCATGTTTATTGGAGTGAATATTGAATTTTCATCACTTTTTCTTCAAAACAAGTCTCATCCTTCTTTTCTTGCAGGCGGTTGTACACGACCTTTCCTACAATTCAAATGCACCAGTTGCATGGTTAGAACCAATTCATAGGACATATGCATAACGACAAATTCTTATGCATATGCAACTGTTTAGTCAATACAACATTCATCCATATCTCACTGAAAATTTCTAAATGCCTTCCATATCTACCATGACATTATTGATATTGTGCACTAATCCAATGTGTCATCAAAGAGGTTTCATTCTAGATAAGTAGCAATGGAGAGTTGTATAGCACCATGGGCTACTTACCCATCACATGCATATTAGTAGCATACTGTAATTAATGAAAACATTCTATCATGCAGAATACACAACATATACATGAAATACAATTCAAATACTTATCTTTGTTTGTTTGTCTTCATCTCCTTCTGGATTTGCAACTTCTTCTTTTACCAGTGAGACTGCTTCAATCTCATGCTTGCTTGAAAGCTTTTCTGGAATGCTCTTTCTTGTGGACCTAGGATTTGACAGAGAAACCCTAATTTTTTAATTGAGGTATCTTTCAGATCTGATTGGATAGAAATATGCATCTCCTCAAGTTGATCTAAGCAGTATACTCATTTTCCCAAAACTATGATCAGAATTGCAAAATATATGATGCCCTAGTTTTCTTCAATTTCTTCTGCATAAATTCCTAATATTGTTTCTGCGGTATCTCTGAAGTAATGCCCCTCTATGTCTAAAACTTCACACTAAGGTATCCTCGTCTCTCCTCTTTCCAACACTGTAGGTTAGAGTAGAAAGGGTTTCCCCAATTGGGACTTATGCGAGTTTTACGAAGGTGACTTATTTCAGGACTGTTCAACATAGAGAACTTTTATGGACATCCACATGTCATTGTTTCACCTTCAGGGTTTGAAATATTTACCACAGAAAGTAAAGTCTGTTCCCTATCTAGAACATCTTGCTAAATTTCATTTGGACCTTCGTAGCTTGAGATATATCAATTCTCCCTAGGCATCCTGTTTAGGGCTGAATTTTGGGACAGGATGGAACCCTAGTTTGGAGGAATCAAATCTCCCAAAATACAGCGAGTATAAGGCTGAAACGTTTACACAGGGTACATCAGGAATTTATCTTCGGCCTGTGAAAGTTTCATCTCCTGATCCTTCTCCAATATCGAGATATAGAGAATGTACCAAAACTACTAGTTTTATTATTTTAGGGGTTTTCAAGCATGAAACCCTAATCTTCAATAGCTATAGTTGTAGCACTATTTCGGCTGCACAACAAATTCTTCCAGGGTGGCTCTGATATCATGTTAAGTTTTTATGGTTATATCAGATCTTATAACATTTAGCATCATAACAGTATAACCATAACCAAAAAGATCACTAAAAGATAGACAAACACATCCACATAAAAGAACACAAAGATTTATCTTGGGAAACCCTCATGGGGAAGAAAACCCAACAAAAACTTCCTCTGTATAAGATGTATAAAAGACAAACCCAAAAACAGGTTTTCTCCTCCTTCTGTTCTGTCTCTCTTTCTCTCCTATGCGCTACACAAGTGAGTGAGCCTGTGTTCAAATAAGAACCACAGCTCCTCTATTTATACACATGTGTCAACTTGACTTTTGCACTAGAAAAGTTGGCCCCAATAAACTTTATGGGTCGACATCACCTAGGAATACTCAAAAAAAGTATTTTATATTATTTATTAGGGCACTAAAGAACCGACACAAGTGGAGGCTTTACCTCATGACTCTATGATGACCAAATACAATAGTAACACCCCATCGGAGGAATAATAAAATATCCCTTGGGTTGCATCAGTAAAATACATTTGGAATATCCTTTGAAGTTACAATATTTCAACAATTTATTTATTTTAATTTACTACACCATTTCCCTTAGGACCTTTGGTACCTAAAGTATGTTATGGTGTATAGTTTATCTTACCCATCCCCTATAAAATACTATGGTTTTCTTTTTAAATATTCATTAAAGTGTTATCTCACTTACCTAGTTGCCTTACCTCCACGTGACTGTTCTGTTGTTGATCATGAATCCTTTTCAAGTGTGTCTCTCCTTCTCACGAATGCAGCTGATCATAGCTTTCCTGTGTGACTGGGACTAGTGTTTTAATTCTACTCCATGTGGATTTTGAGTGATTGAGACTATCCCGTGTTCTACTCCGCGTGGCTCCTGCATGACTGGGATATCTTTTGTGTGATCTATCTTTCGCGTGAACCTTCCAACTGTCACTCCATCACCCATGTGACTGGGATACCCTGTGGCCCTCGCTACTCTCTATTGTTACTCCTTCACTCGCGTGACTGGGATTCCCTGTGGCCCCTTCGTTGCTCACGTGTGACATACCTTCCGCATGATCCTTCCAACATTCTCCATAGTGACTGTATATGTATCTGCGTGTTACTCCAATGTGACTGTATTTTTTGTTCTTCTTTGCTACTTCTCTAACTCGTGGCTTATCTCTACTCTCCTTAGTGGTGTGATATTCTCTCTTACAATAGCGTGGCTTCCCTCCCTTGCACTGTGAATGGTTATCTTTACTTAGTATGACTATGGGTCACTACCTAGTGTGAATCTTATCTTTGACTGTGTGTCACTGCTTCATATGGTTGTGTATCACTGCATAGCATGAATGTACTAGGTATGATTGTGCTGCTAATTTGATTAAACAATATGAGATCTGTTTATTTCTGCTTTAACTCCCTTTCTCTCAAGGTACGTAACATCTTTACCCAGATTGTCTTGTCTCTTCGATCACAAGATCATAATTAAAAGTATTTGAGTATAAGGCTGATTCAAATAATGGTTATGACTCTTTAGTAATGTTATCTTCTGTACTTTATTTATTATTATTTTATTGTACATTTGGTGAATCATCTCAAGGAACAACTTTAACGCAGTGATGAGCAGAGTGTTAAAGTTGACCAACTTTAACACAGTGACCAGTAGAGTGTTAAAGTTGAAAGAGATGAAAATTATGTTTAATCTTATTGCAGATCAAATTTATTGAAATAAGTACTATTTTGAATCTAACCTTGCTCTATTTATAATTACAAAGAACTTATTCCTTTGAATCTCCTTGTGGGACTAAGTTCTTAGGGGGCTTATTCCCTCTCTATCTTCTTTGTAGAGAATTTTTTTTGAGCAACACCCTTCTCTAACAAATGGTGAATCAACTCCCACTCATCTCCATTAGAGGGAAAATGTAATAAACCACTCCAGAATGCTACCTCTAATTAAGTCCAATCTTTAGACAAAAAAACCCTTGAATCAAACTCCAAGCATAGACGAAGTCTCCAAAACATAGAAAACCCCTTGAATCAAACTCCATACTCTCATTGAATCTCCAGGTAAAAATACCCTTAAGCCATATTCCAAGTTGTACAAGCTCTTAGAACTGAACAACCATGAGGTTTTTTACTCCAGCGAAGGCGAGGAATAGCTTTTCCATTGACTGATTGAGACATCGATTAGAGTCCCCTATAAATTCCGGCCATGTAGGGACCTGTCTCGAGCAACATCGATGATGAGATTATCATTCATAGAGTTGCCACTCACTGGATCATGTGCACAATGATAGTTCATCTCGTCTCCACCTGGGTATACTATGTATTGGAAAGTATAAATCTTCTATCGAAAGTATAATTCTTCTAATATTACTTAGTTTTTATACAAATCTTAGGACTTATTTGCATCCCTAATAGAGCACAGACTATTTTGAGATACACGAATGTCAAACAATCCCCTCAACACACCAAACAAATGGGGAATGTATGCCCTCAAAGAGAGACATTGCATAATAGATGAAGCTCTAGAAGCCAAGAAAAACATAGCATCTACTCTTTAGAAACTTCAATATAGTTGCATCAATCTGTAACCCAAGAGATTTTTTGGTTATCAAATTATGACATCAAACAATGACAAATTCATACCAGCAAATACCATTAAGCCTCTCCCTTTCCATTTGATCATTCACATTCAACTGACTCAAAAACATGCAGTTGTTGAGTCATTCACAACAATATCTAGAAGAAAGTGCACATTCAACCGACTAAAACACATGCAGTTGTTGGGTCATTCACATTAATGTCCAAAAGGAAGTGCACATTCAATTGACTCAAAAACATGCAGTTGTTGTGTTATTCACAACAATGTCTATGTAGTTGTTGAGTTATTCACAACAATGTCTAGAAGGAAGTGCAGAAAGAGACTTAAAACAAAGATGAATAAAAACATCGATATAAATCTAGAATGAAAATAAAGAGAGTGTGAAGCCTTAATTGGAAAGAAAATGCACAAGAGAAGTGGAATCCTACTTTGTTGGTGGAGGGTTAAATGTAACAGAAAAGATTGTCCTTATTTTATTCATAGTTATATGCCTGATCTATACACTACCACAAGTAATAGAAACTTATTTAAATCTTAATCAAGATTCATTTAAGCATAACAAGATACTACTACCATAAAATGAATCATTTCATGTACGCTTGTTACACTTGGGTTAATCTTGTTGATCCACTCAAGCAAGTCCAAAATATGAGATAATATCCAAATTCCAATGGGCATAATTAGTTGAAGCCTATAATTGAAGATTATTTATGTCTTAATCAAGATTCATTTAAGCATACAAGATACCACTACCATGAAATGAATGCCTCCTCTACACATGTTACACTTGGGTTAATCTTGTTGATATGCTCAACCAAGTCCAAAATTTGAGATAATATAGATGGTTGTTAAATAAAGGTTAAAGTATATAATTTTATATCCATTATTCATACCAGATTGTGAGAGTTAATATAAACAAAAGACAAATACTATTTAATAAACAAAAAACAAAAACTGATATGAAAAAACAAAAACAAATTGTTACCTTTAACTAAATCTTATTTAAATCTTAATCAAGATGCATTTAAGCATAACAAGATACGACGACCATGAAATGAATTATTGGGTTGGTTGTTAAATAAAGGTTAAAGTATATAATTTTATATCCATTATTCATACCAGATTGTGAGAGTTAATATAAACACATAACAAATACTATTTAATAAACAAAAAAACAAACACTGATATGAAAAAATAGAAACAAATTGTTACCCATTTCTTTAACCACCTTTTAACTAAATCTTATTTAAATTTTAATCAAGATGCATTTAAGCATAACAAGATATGACGATCATGAAATGAATTATTGGGTTAATCTTGTTGGCTGGCTCAAGCAAGTCCAAAATATGAGATAATATCTAAATGCCTATGGACATAATTATCCCTTTCCCATTCCCTATTTATATAGAGGAATACTGTAGTAAGAGAATACTATAATATATTATCAGGTTGGTTAGCACATCCACAAGTCAAGTGGCCGGTGAACACCTATTGGTGTAGCTAGCCACTTAGTTTTGTAGAGATGGCGGTTGTTAAACAAATACTAAACATTAAACTAATTACCAGATTAAATATCCATTTAAAGTATAACATAAATATTAAAGTAATAAAAAAGACATAAAACAAATACTATTTAAAAAACAAAAAAACAAAAACTAATACGAAGTATAAAACTTTAATAAACTATAAATTTATAAATAATTAAATAGTAAATTCTTAACTAAAACTTATTTAAATCTTAATTAAGACATATTTAAATATAACAAGATATGATTATGACTATATAATTGTTATACTCTAGTTAATCTTATTAATTGACTTTACAAAATCTAAAATCTAAAATAATATTTAAACACTTATCGATACAATAAAATAATACTATAATATATCAATATCACAAAACTTATATATACAATAATAATAACAAATATTTAACCCACTAAAATTCATTAATACAAGATGTCTATTAGTTGGTTCACATATAAGCCATTAAAGTTAACTAATGCAAGTTGTCAATAATATATTATATATAAAAATTATAAGTTATTATATATGATGTTATTTTCAATTCAATCATATAATAATTCATTAGTTGGTTGACCTATAAGCTATTAAAGTTAATTAATGCAAGTTGTCAATAATATATTAAATATAAAAATTATAATATATATATTATTTTCCATTCAATCATATCATGAATAAATTTATGATATGCTAAGGATTATTTTTATTAAAAAAAAATTATGATTTTTTAATATAAGGTTTAATTATTATTTTTTATTTTATTTAAAAATTTATTAACTCATTAAAAATATTACTAAGAGAATAGATAATATCATTTTATAATATAATATAGAGAATACTATAAAATAAAATTTTAATCGTTTCTAAGTTTAAAGGTTATAGTTTTTTTTGTTTTTTCTTTCATTTTAGATTTTTACTTTGGGGAAAACTTGAAAGATGCTTTCACGCATTTGTGGATGTCATTCTCAGTAAAACTGTCAACATAGACTAGTGTGCCTCACGTACTAACCCTTGGCCTTCAAAATGTTTGGAAGCATCTCATCCCACCCTCATGTAGCTAAGAAATAGTGAAATTATTGGGACCTTGCCATTGTCAATCGGTCCATGAGGGTCAAACATGTCACAAGTAGGACTTGAACCTAGGTGGGGAGGATAACAACTTCTCTTCTTAATCACCAAAGCTAGACCCATTTGATAGGACCATGGGGGATTCACCTTGTTGACCAATATCTTATCACATTTATTCATAAAGGGGTTTTTAAATTGTTAAAAATAAGATCACTATATTGTAGATATTGGGGGGGCGAGGAGTAGGGTATATGGGGGTTGTAGGTATTAGGGGTATAAAAAAGGGTATCCCATAAAAATATGAAATATATCTTAAAAATATGGGGGTTTTAATTGAAAATATATATTGGGAGGGGATGCCAAATATTGTTTTGTAGGTATTTATCAATATATAGTGAAATTATGGGTATTCTTTAATATCCCATGGATAAAGGTGCTATGGGATAGTTTCACTGAGCAAAATCCCCGTGGATAGGATAGATGACCACACTTGGAATTGATGGCATTTTACACTAACATAGTTTTCTTTTGTCTTTAATATTTTCGTCAGTCCATAGGAATTTAAAAATTTTATTTCAAATTTTAATCTTAGTTTTCATTATAAGAGAGGCATCTTGAATGCCCTTAAGTTTTAACTATTTATCCAAGCCTTTTTCCCTACCTCTTTTTAGCCAAAGGTGGGTTACACGTGATTGAAAGGCAATGATGGGAAGTTTGATTTGGTCAAGATTTCTCAATTTTTTCTTTTATGTATGTATGTATGTATGTATTTCCTTGAAATACACATCCTCAAGAAACTTGTTAGACACTTACCCTCATTTCAATTATGGTACCCAAAGTAAATTGGATATGATGATACGTAAAGTAAACTGGATTCTACATAGCTCGAGGCTTTGTCAACACAAGGATTAAGTCCACTACAACAATATTATCATCAATAGCTCAATATGTCACTTATAAAAATTGAAATTAGGTGGAGAGAATTACACTCATTCTCCTAACTACTTAGGCGATTCTCAATTGACATGTACATGATATATAATTTTATGACTTCATATTTAATAGAAAAAATACCATCTTCCATTAGAAGAATGAAATAGAAGTATTTATTTTAATTTTAAAATTATAAGTAATAAACATATTATGTATTTACTCAACTCAATTCAAAGATCTTAAAAATGTGTTTCCCACTCAAGCCTCATAACCATAAAAAGTCATTAATATTACAAGGCTAGACAAAAAGTGATTAAATTTTATCCCAATACCAAAAGTCATTAATATTACAAGGCTAGACAAAAAGTGATTAAATTTTATCCCAATACCAAAATTTTGTGTTATAGTGCTTTCTCGAAACTATAATATAGTTTACATCATCAAAAATTTCCTTTTTCAATTCTAAAATTCCAATTAATTTATACTTAAATTTCATGCCTATTAAATTAACATGTAAATAAATTATTTATTAATTATTTTGGAAAAAGTATTAAATATTATGTTTATTATATTTCTCCATAAATATCATAATAATCTATTAAAATTAAAATTAATAAATACATATTAAAATTTATTAAAATTAAAATTAATAAATATATATTATATTTTGGTTTCTTTTATTATAATAATAATAATCTAATTTTAAGATCAAAGTTTACTCATTTATGAGATAATGGGCCATTTTGTATAATAATTATCTTACTTAAGTTTATAAAATTGTGATGAAATTTTTTTATATTATATGTTTGTGAGAAAAAAAAATCCATTACAAACACTGATTTATCTACTAAAATTTACAAAAATCTAATAATTATTTTCATATTATATGTTCTTCCATATAATATTTCTAAACATTCATATCATTTCTATTACTTTAAAATTCAAAGGTTTATGAATTTGAAAGAGATAAATTACATGCAAAATTGAACTTCATATATGTGCTTTCATGGAAAGATAACTTTGTGTCTTTGACCTTAAAAAAAAATGTCATTACTTACGGTAATACATTTATCACAATGATTAATCTCTATGAAAGTGGTAAATATTAATACTTGTAACGATGATACTGCGACCTATATTTGGAATCTTTGAAATTGAGAATAGATCATCCATGTTATTAAATCAAGAGATATTTTGATTATAGGTTATGTAAATGTGTGTAATGGATTTGTATAAGAAACCATGATATATGAGAATATGGGAAGTAGATTTTTTAAAATATTGTTATAGATTTTTTTTAAGTTTCGTAAAATATTTATATTATCTAAAATTCTCGACATTTGTATGTCATGCATGGTTGACCAAAAAACTAGTAGAAAGGCTTATTCTTGAGTACATAATCAAAATACACAGTCTATCAAAAAAGCCATTGGGGCATAATAGGATGAACAGAAAAAACAAATAGTTTCATGAACTATAAATTTGTATATATTTGACATCAATAAAATCGAAAAGAAAAATCAGGGGGTTACTCGAATTTGCACACCGCTTCATCATTCTCTAGCTTCTCCTCGAGAATGGGACAACTGTAGTCTCCCGAGCTTGAATTTCCCTCTGAATCCTTCTTGATAGGAAGTGGGTCAGTTTTTCTTAACATTGACAAGTCCAAACCTCCACTGCAATCCATTTTCCTCTTTTTACAGCCATTGATTGAAGCTATGTTGGTCTTATATTGGGATGAGAGTGGCTCTTCTGCACCAAGTTTTTCCAGGGTCTCCATTGGCTTGGGGATTCATAAGGGACTTGGAGAAGGAGAAGAGCTACCATCCAGAGCCTTAGAAGATATGGACGAGGAAGTATTGTCCCCATCAGAGCATTGAGCCTCCATAAGTAATTAGGCGAGCATATTTTTAACCACCCAATAATTCCTATGCCTCACCCTTTCCATGTGGATAACCATATATTGCAAGACCATTTCCTCCTCCCAGTCATCCAAGAGATTCCTTAAGTGAGTCGGGATAGAATTATCATAACTATCATCAGAGGGCTCTCCACTTCTAGCTCGGTCTGAATGACCTATACCTCTGGTAGCATGACGCGGGGAAACGTGTAGCCTCCTAGACATTCTTGCATTCAGAGGGAGTGCCGAGGAGATTTGATAATTGTTGAATAGAGGCCAATGACTAGTATAAGGGAACCAAACCGCCCAAAATTCAGACATCGAAATCCAAACAATGTTCCGAAACAATAATGAACCTGGATAAGGATTTTCTCTAGCGCACAGAGAAAAGCGAAGGAGGAACCACAAAATACCAGAATGTGGAAACATTCCTTAGCGGGAGCCTTGATAAAATCCACCACGAGAGCCATAGAATCTCTGTAGGAGTGCATGATTGTTGTAATACCACCTTCCAACCTGGACATAACAATGACAACATGCCTCATTAATCCCATAATCCTCGAACCAACAATAGAATTAATAGTCATTAATTGAGCACAGGATGGGATCCACGCATAGAGTCCTGAGGGGAGATGTGGATTCATGTTGCAGTCAGGTGAGCTTCATATTTTAATTTTTTATTTATTTTTAAGGTGTTAATATTAATTTTATAGTTATTATATTTTAGAAAAGCTTTTTTATTTTTAGAGATTTGATTAATTTTAATGTTTGATAAATCTATAATTAAGATGGATCAATGCTTGACAATCTTTGGGATCATCTGGTTAGAATATTGAAGGTGGGACAAGGCATATGTTTCCTTTACAAAGAAAATAATGAATATATTTCTCACTTATTTATTTCCTGCCCTTTCGTCTAAAAGACACGGAAGTTTGTCTCCGGGGTTAAATGGATTATGTTCATTTGGAATGGATTGGACATAGAAGGAGCTCCCCAAGCATGGATCAACAACCAAAACATAAAAGAGTACATGGATCATCCAGTCATATTTATTTGGGGAACACGGTTAGCCAAACACAAGGAAATTTTTTAGGATGTACTTATTACTCCTTTAGTGTACTATGTAGTAAAATGTTTTCCTATTATTAGCTACTTTCCACAACTTTGTGTTAACATGAAAGAGAGGAGAATTTCATAAGAACAGATTGACAAATCATGTGGTTGGGCATACTTCAATGGGGCCTCTCAAGGTACCCCAACTGTGGGAGGAGCTGGGGGTATACTCTTTCTCTCTGAATCACACTGGTTCAAATTTGCAGTTGGTCTTTGGACTGAGTACCAATAATAGAGAAAAATTATAGGTTTTAAAGTTAATGCTATTAGCTTCTTATACATTTAGGGTTCAGTATTTATAGGTTTTTGGGGACTAAAATTGGTAATATATTAAGCCAGAAAATGCACACAAAGAACATTCTACTAAGGCCCTTGTATGTGAATATTATCCCATTCTGGAATGAGATGCAATTTGCAAAGAAATTAGTGATGAGGATATTTGTTATCTCAAGTCTCAGGTGTCTTATAGTCTTTTTTGAAATTTAAAATTTGTTGTAATGATCCTTGAAGAGGCAATTGCTTGTAAACCAGTTTCCTTTAGCCTATTATTTTTTCATGTATTGATCTATGAAGGGGTCAACCTATGTTTCTCTGGAAGTCAATAGTATCCAAGGTAAGATACTATGTTGTTCTTTTTGTGAAGAAACTTGCTAATTAGTGGCAAGTATTTTTGACATTTTCTATATACAATGGATATCATGTCTATGAACAAAGTGTTTTGTTTATTCTATAAATAAAATGCAATTTTTTTTTGATGAAAAGAATGAAAAAAAAATCCAAAGATAAGATGGACCTAGGCTGGTGTATTTAATTTAAAATTGGGTCAATCTTACATGGGATGGACAAATGGGATAGATATTACATGGGACAAACATTACAATCTATTATATATTGGGTTATAAAATACATGTTCCTTCACGTGATGCAATAATATAATATAATCGTGGTTAGCAATTACACAAATGTCATATTTGAAAGACAATTATATCTTGTTCTAACTCCTTGTAATATTTTGACCTCTTTATTAGTGGTTTGTTATTTGAACATCTTCTTCTCAAATGAATGGAATTCCCACTTCTATTTCCCTTCATGAATGAAAGACAAGATAACCTTCCACATTAATAATTTGACAAATTAAATATTTCATATTCTATATATTTTATAAGATTTCTAAGGAGAAAAAAACCAATGTAGTTTCATGGTTGACAAAGTAAAGATTTCAATTTCTATAAATTTTATAAGGTGTTTGAGTAGAAAAAATCCAATGTAGTTAGACGATTTCCAAAATACCTCTTGAAAAAACTAATTATGATTTGTAGATTATAATAAAATTTGCACAAATATATCTAAACACCAATATTGCATGCCATTAATTTTAAAATACAAAATAAGATTCATATGTCTATAATTAATATGTTAACAACAACAACAACAAGTTTGAATTTAAATATCAATCATTTTGTATTAAGTTATAATAAAGTGTCAATTTAAATCTCAATCCTTTTGTATCCAACCTAATAGAAAATTGTATTGACATGTCAGTTTAGTTTATCCATAGTTGCTTGAATATTTTGTATGAGGTTATAATAAAGTTTCAATTTAAATCTCAATCCTTTTGTATCCAACCTAATATAAAATTTTATTTACATGTCAGTTTAGTTTGTTCATAGTTGTTGTTAAACTAGTTTATTTTTTCCATGGTTATTGCTTAAATATGGTTAATGCACTTTTTAACATTGTTTTCATTCCCACATTTTGTGGCTCAATAGTCTTATTGCTGAGGAGAATCCTAAAGGAATAGTTGACAAGTCTATATTTTATTTTTATTATGTGATACAAACAATCTACAATTGTTCTCACATCAAATCTCCTCACACTATCTAGTAATGGTTTCACAAGGTCATAATTGTTTGGATGGAACATGTCTATATATTCATATCAATTTTTTGAGATTAAGATCCACAAATAGTGACTAGGGAATTGTAAATGTATAAGATTTTTTTTTTTTTTACATATGATACAAATTTAAGATAATGGATAGAGTTATTTGTCTAAATGGAGGTAGACCTACAAAATGAAAATCACTAGTAGGTTTAAAAATTAAAAATAGACCTATATCATTTCAAAATATTTATGTTGATAGTATTTCATAGAGAAAAAGGGTTGCATTTAATTACCAAATTTCAACGAACTATTGAAAAATAATTGATCATATCAATGAGTGTTAAGTTGGTGAGGTCTATGTCAATTCTTGCTAGCTCATTCAGTTAATGCATGGTTGTCGTCAATAGGGAGACTCGGGTTCAATTTCCCTTAGGGGTGATCTAGTTGTGAGGAGACACCCAAAATCCAAACAGTTGAGGGTTGGTGTGTCCTAGGTGGGGTGTGAACCCTAGGTGATTTTGGTGACTTAGATTCCCTTGGATCATGGTTTTTTAGACCGAAAGCCACTCTTGCTAGTCAGGGAGTTTCTAGCAAAAAAGAAGAAGTTGGTGAGGTATGTAGGAGATTTATAAATAGTGAAAAATTCAATGCAGTTTCCAAAGCTAGAGGAATGAATGGGGAACGACAATTAACAAAGTCAAATAAAAATGAACATAAAATTAATATCTTTACATAATTACGAATAAGTATATATTTTCCAAAATATTATAAGTTCTTACCTCAGTCTTGGAACAAAACTAAATCTTCATATTCATAATTGACACACAAAATAAACATGATATCAACCCGTCAAATATAACAAAGAAAAATCCAACTTTACCAAAAAAAAATTGTATGCTTCAATGCAATAAAAACTTTAAAATAATGAAAACAACAAACACTTTAAAATAAATTTTTAAAACAAAATGATGATTTCCATTTTTCCTTGAAATCAAATAAACCAAAATACATTTAATGTATACTCCAGTGTAACCATCATCACGATCATTTATATTACAAATAATTGTATACTCTCTACTTTCATTTGTTAAGGTTGTTTTACATTGGAAGATTTCAGTCCATAGTACTATTGCATTATCTAATGAATAACTATTCATTTCCAAGACCTAAGTCTACTTCTATGAAATTGAAACTTTATAATCCTACCTTTCACACAATCGTTGTGAAATATATTAGAGATATGGTAATACGTAGAAAATAGTAGATTATACAAAAAAGTCGTGTGTAGCAATAATTGATATCATGATAATAATTGATAATTGATATCATGATAATAGTAGTCTATCGAGATAATAATTGATATCATGTTCATGCATTGACGATGTTGAGCAAGCTATATCTTGTATGTAACACGGTACACCTTTATTTAATACAATTAAAGTTTGTCTATTGAAAAAAATAATAACAGCTTTATTGACATGACTATTGACAAATCAATCATATCAAAAGCTTGAAAGAGAATGGGTAATTTACAACTTCCCATTCTAGTAGGGTTTCATAATTGGGTGGAAAGAAGAGTTAATGACATTATATAACATTACAATGTTAAAGTCAACCAAGCAAAGTAAGTTAAAAGATAGCCCTAAGGGTTAGCTCAATTGGTAAGACGTGCGTACACTCTCTCGGTTTGGTGGGAGGTCACGGGTTCGAGTCTTGAGTCTTCTGGGGTTAGGCCTTCTGCTAGGATGGCCGGTGGTTTACCACCTCTACCATCCATGAATGTGGGGAAGTATTGCTGGGTTTCCCGTGGATCTTTCCATATGAAAAAAAAGTAAGCTAAAAGAAAAGGTGATTAAATTGGAACCTCATTAATATCATCAAGTACAAAAAAAAATATACATTAAATTTCGTAGTGTTACCCTCCATGTTATTATCCAATTTATCAATGAATAATTAATAATTAACATAAGTCACATTGAGATTATTCATAGTCAAACTACATAACGCTGCTTAACACCTCTTATTGCATTTTATAATATTATAAAAAACCCAACCAACATTGTATTTTTGCGAAAAACTAAAAACATTTCACAAGCAACTAAACTACAAAAGATTATGATTTAACCAATGATGTTTCTTTATTATAATATGGAGTGTAGCTTCAACAATCACAATGTCTTTGTAATATAGCCTCTTCAACTAGCTTAAATCTTTGCCTAACACATTGACATAAACAATGACAAATAAATCAAATTCAAAAGCTTAAAAGAGTGTGGATAATTTACAACTTCCAAATCTAGGAGTAGGGTTCCATAATTGGTTGGAATTAATAAGAGTTAATGAAATTTAACAACATTATAATCTAAAAGTAAACCAAGCAAAGTAAGCGAGAGTAAAAAGCAACTAAATTGGAACCCCATCAAATATCATCAAGTACAAAACAAATACAGATTAAAATTTGGTAGTGTTACCCACCATGTTATTATCAAATTTATTAGAAAACAATCAATATTTGACATAAGGTACATCAAGGTTATTCATCATAAATGACATCACTCTACATAAGGCATCTTATTGCAGTTTATAAATAACCCAACCAACATTTTTCTTTGGTACAAAAATAAAAAAAAATTACTAGAAGCTATAATACAAAAGTTTATTATCCAACCAATGATGTTTCTTATATTATAATGTGGAGTGGAACTTCAACAATCACTAGATTTATGTAGTATAGCCTTCTTCAACTAATTAAAAGCCACAACACATAATATCCACCAACTCCTAATGAGAGTCTTGCTTATTTTGCTTCCAACACAATGAATAAAGAAAAAGAAAAGAACATTTCAACATTTTTTTCTTTCAAAAATGAACTTAAGTATGGTTAGTCTAATAAGAAATAAATATCCATGGAAGTTGTAATTCTCTTTCGAGAGAAGCATGTTCATTCTTAAGGGATTAGAAATACAACTTGTTAATCTTGCAAATTATAGATACTCGCTAGAGAAGTTGAGGCCTCATTCTGTTTATGAGGAAATCCTGGAAATTGTAGTGATTTATTTTGTTTGATAAAGATGAAATGGTAATTAGAATAAATCAAAATGAAAAAACTATTTCTCTAGTTCTATAGAGCAATATCCACTTATTCCTAATACTCAAAATATATATATGAAGCTAAATCTTTTATGCACATAATAGTTTGTAGTTTTAAGAGAACATGATTACAATAGTCTTTCTCTTTGCTTATATTCAATTTATAGAATAGGCCACACGTCGGGCCTACATATTTATACGACAAACTGTCATTGATACAGTCCTCCTGTCATCCATATTTTTGACTCTTACACTTCGACATTGGGGCAATTCTAAAATCTAGAACAACAAAGAGCATAATTGACAAAAAATATGATTCATGGCCCTCTCGCTGAAAGACAAGCTAGGCCATTATGAAACATAGTTGCAGATAGTAAGATCTTGCTATGGAATGAGGCAGGAGATGTAGGGTTTCAGGAAAATAATGTAAAAAACAACAACTCATAGAATATTTTCTTGTATCTCAAATTCACAAAAATAATGTTTACAGTCTGGTTGGAAATAACCGAGAGAAATATGCAAAACCTAAACAAACAAAAAAAACAATTTTGCAATTCTACTACAAATTGGGCACCCACCATGGTAAGATAAGTTTCCAATTCCCCCTAGATATTTGAGGGTTTTTTATTTGCCTAACTCCCCACAATTTTGGTCTAGAACACGGGACCTATACCATATGAACAAACTATGCTCCCATCATTTGCAAAATCCTCAAACTAACTATTTGGGTTGAAAGAGAAATCAAGAAAGAAGTCAACCTTATATGGAGCTTATGATACCCGAATAATTGAAACCCTTGACAACCAATCCTTTGACTCGACTGAAGAATCAATCTACTAATTTTTAAAGTTAGTTTAGCTGTGAGACCCATTCTCAGACAGGATGGTACCCTAGTCAATTAATTAGGGCAGAGTAAGACCCTAGAAGGTATCTTAGGCCCCCCAATAGTCTCCTAGGTTTTTTGGTCTAGGACCAAGCAGGTTGATTCCATGGAAAATCCCCTAGCATGTGGATAGATCCTTATGTGCATATAAGGTATTCTGGTTTGTGACCAGGGACAAGATGTCCAAGTAGATCTTGCAGGTAGAGGAAAAGACATATTCTGGTCTAGGACCACGGACATGATTTCCAAGTAGGTCATGCATGTGGTTCATCAAATTTCAACCTGGGACTAGAGCTCAACTTAATATTGAGGACCATTCTTTGGGAGAATGGAGAACCTGTTAGGGGTCTAAGGGTTGATCAACATGGTTCAGTCTGGGTTTGAAACTTAGCCTAGGGCTAAGATCCATTATTTAAGAATGGAAGATGATGATGTGTGATGTCCTCTCTCCTAATCATTACTGCTAGGTTTCTTCTCAAGGGACTAGCCACCCCTTGATGATGTCCCTGGAACGTAACCCTTGGGAGAAGCATTAACGACAAAAGGATCATACCATCTGGTTTGGATCTTCCCCTTATACAGTGATGATAATATATATATATATATATATATATATATATATATATATAACATTGTACCTTGAGAGAGAGAAAATATTAAATTCCATGGTCTTGTTGGTCCTATAGGTAAAAAGTAAATATTGGTCCACATTGATCTTGTGGGTATGTGGGCTATTTTATTGTGACCCCCTTAGTTGACTCATGGTCCTAGCAATCTTTTGTGTGTACCCTTATTATTATTTTTGGTACACTAACCTAAGTTATTTTTTTTAGCTTGGACCATTTACTTTATGGTTTTTATTATTAAAAACCTTTTGGCCACTTATTTTACGGCCGTATGGACATTTTATGATTTTATTATAAAACCATTAAACATTTATTTTGTGGTTTTATGTTATAACCTTTGGACCATTTATTGTTTTACCTTTTTATCTTTACACCATTTATTTATTTTAATTTACTACACCATTTCCCTTAGGACCTTTGTTACCTAAAGTATGTTATGGTGTATTGTTTATCTTACCCCTCCCCTATAAAAGACTAAGGTTTTCTTTTTAAATATCCATTGAAGTGCTATCTCACTTACCTAGCTTCCTTACCTCAGTGTGACTATTCTTCTGCTGACCATGAATCCTTGTCCCATGTGTCTCTCCTTCTCGTGGCTGCTGCTGACCATAGATTTCTTGTGTGACTAGGACTAGTGTTTTAATTCCTCTTTGCGCAGATTATGTGTGACTGAGACTATTCCGTGTTCTGCTCCGTGCAGCTCCAACGTGACTAGGATAGCTCCTGTATGATCTATATTCTGCGTGAACCTTCCAATTGTTATTCCATCACCTGTGTGACTAGGATGCCCTGTGGCCTTTGTTGCTCTCTATTGTTACTCCTTCACCCATGTGACTAGGATACCCTATATCCCCTTCGTTGCTCACGTGTGACTTACCTTCTTGGTGATCCTTCCATCATTCTCCACAGTGACTGTATATGTATCTGGGTGGTCCTTTTTGTCACTTTATCTACGTGTTATTAAATTGTGACTGCATTTTGTGTTCTTCTCTGCTACTTCTCTATCTCATGGCATATTGTTGCTCTCCTTGGCAGCATGATCTTCTCTCTTACAATAGCATGGATTCCCTCCCTTGCAGCGTGAATGGTTATCTTTACTCAGTATGACTATGGGTCATTTCCCAGTGTGAAGCTTATCTCTAACTATGTGTCACTACTTTGTATGGTTGTGTATCACTACATAGCGTGACTGTACTGGGTATGATTATGCTTCTAATTTGATTAAATAATCTGACGTCTATATTTATGCTTTAACTCCCTCTCTCTCAAGGTTCATAACGTGTTTACCCAGATTGACTTGTCCCTTCGGTGACAAGATCAAACTTAAAAGTATCCGAGTATAAGGCTGATTCAAATAATGGGTATGACTCTTTAACACTATTATCTTATGTACTTTATTTATTATTTTGTTACTGTACATTTGGTGAATCATCTCAAGGACCAAATTCAATGCAGTGACGAACAGAGTGTTAAAGTTGACCAACTTTAACACAGTGACCAACAGAGCATTAAAGTTGAAAGAGATGAAAATTAAAGTTTAATTTTATTGCAGATCAAGTTTATTAAAATAAGTACCATTTTGAATCTAACCTTGAGTCTGTTTATGCATTGAAGTTAAATCTGAACCTAACCCTAAAACATTAACATGGTATTAGAGACTAGGTTGTATCTAACTTTGTCTTGCAGCTAACAGAAACTACATAGATCCTAAGACAAGTTTTATATCTTATAGAAGCTTACTCTTCAAGTTGGCAAGTAAGGGTTAAGATAACTACTCCTTCAGTAAAATCAGAAGATAGGCTTGAGGGAGCCTCAAATTTCAATGCTTGGAAGGATAGGGTTCTAAATATCATAGAAGAGAGCGATCTAGATGACTTGGTCACCATCGTTATTGAAGAACCAACTAAAGCTCAAGGAAGAGAAACATTCAAGAAGAAGCAAGCCAAGGTAAAGAGAGCCATCTTTGACTTAGTTAAAGACTATCTGATTTCTGTAATAGCTCCTTTAAGGACAGCTAAAGAATGCTTTGATGCTCTAGCTAAACTCTATGAGAAGAAAACCCCTACTCAGAGAAGGGCCTTGAAGAAGCAACTTAGATGACTTAAATGGAAAAGGATGAGACTATTGAAACCTTATTTTCCAAAATCTCTCATCTAAGAGATCAACTCATGGCCATTGGAGATAAAGTAGAAGATGATGATCTTGTCCAAACAATGTTTGATGGTCTTCCTACAACTTGGGAGACATTCTTGGCTTTAGCAAATGGAAGAGAGCTTCAACCAAACATTGAAAGGTCATGGCATGATTGTTTAGATGAAGAAGGTAGCATCCAGAGTAGATCTGGGCCTCCACTAGTAAAAATGATCATGCTCTAGTCGTCAAGACAGAGAAAGGAACGACTCTCCCACCACACAAAGGCAATAGTAAGGAACCTCAAGGTAAGTATTCTTTTAAATCAAAGGTTAACTATTATAATTGTGGTAAGCTTGGTCATTATGCAAGGGAGCATAGGAAACCACCTAACAAGAATCAACATAGAAAGAAACATCATGCTTAAGTTGCTACAGAAGAAGAGAAGCCTCAACATAAGAGGTAAAGGGTTGAGACCAAGAATAAGGAAAATAATATTATTTGGCTTCAACACTTACAAGTTCCATCTCCAACGTATTAGATTCGTGGTGGATAGACAGTGGATCCACCAAGCATATGACTAGATTCAAGAAGACCCTTGCAACTTTTGAGTCCAAGAAGTTCCCCAAGAAAGTGGAACTTGGATACAAAAGTACCTTTGACATTAAATGGGCTGGTTCAACCGAACTACACCTTGATTCATGTACGCTGATTAATGTTGGGAAAATTTTATATGTTCCTAGTCTAAAGAAGAATGTTATCTCAGTGATAGTTTTAGAAGATAAGGGGTTTTCTGTAACCTTCTCAGAACGAAAGGTTTTGATATGGCATAAAGGTAGAAGTATAAGCTCAGCCATTGTGATTGGATTTCATGAAGGTGACCTCTGTGATTGGAGTTCGTGAAGGTGACCTCTATAAGGTCTTAGGACATGTTGTTAAATCTTCATACCCAAGTCAAGATTCATAGATCAAGAGGGAGCCAAATATGCTCTTCAGTCCTCAACAGAGTGGGGTTGCAGAAAAGGATAGTGTAAATTTGGTATTCCATTAGTCCTTCAATGATTCAGAGATGGAAGCTTATAAATACTTCTCTCTTAGAGAAGTAGAGGGAAAAGGCCAAGCAACCTTCATTTGATCTCTTTAAGAAGACTATTGAAAATCTTCAAGCTTACTCCAATGAGGGCCTTGTTACTAATTTATTTTACTCTCATTATGGGGAGTCAACCAAGCAACAGGATTGGAAAGGTGATATGTGGAAAGTGATTCTCATCTATCAAAGGAAGTCAACGATAACTTCCAAGAGGATCTATGAGATTATGCTTCGTGTTGAGATGGAGAATTGTTTGAAGCTCTCAAGAAACCCTGTATTTGATGACAGGTTGGAACACATCTAGATGAGTTATCACCACGTAATGGCGTAGTATGCTATCGATGTGATGAGAATTCCCCTATTGCTGAGAGGGAGTGTTAAAGTTAGTGCAACTGTGAGACCCATTCTCAGAGAGGATGGTACTCTAGTCAATTAACTAAGGGAAGAGTAAGACCCTAGAAGGTACCCTAATGCCCCCAATAGTCTCCTCGATTTTTTGGTCTGGGACCAATCAGGTTGATTCCATGGAAAATCCCCAAGCATGTAGCCAGGGCCCCTATGTGCCTCTAGGGTATATTCTAGTCTGGGACCAGGGACATGATGTCCAAGTAGATCCTACAGGTAGAGGAAGAGACATATTCTGGTCTAGGACTAGGGACACGATGTCCAAGTAGGTCATGCAGGTAGTTGATCAACTTTCAATCTTGGACTAGAGCTTAGCTTAGTATTGAGGATAATTCTCTGGGAGAATGGAGGACTCGGTCGAGGTCCAAGGTTTGATCAACATGATTAAGTATGGGACTGAAACTCAGCCTAGGGCTGAGAGCCATTCTTTAAGAATGGAAGATGATGATGTGTGATGTTCTCTCTCCTAATCGTTACTGCTAGGATGCTTCTCAAGGGACTCATTAGGGGAGTTTTGAGGTAAAATATGGGCCTCAAAACAAAAATTGTACCATTAAAATTAACTTTATAAGAACCAATAGGATTCAAGATGATGATGTCAACTATAAGGGTAAAATTTGTAAAAAAAAACGTTAAAAAGTTTAGTTGTGTTTGTACCCCAGGTGTACAATACAGTCATTCCCCCTGAAATATTTTTGGGATGATGATGTCAACTATTAAAAAACAATTTTTATTGAAATTTTCATTTTTGGGTGCCATGGGTACCTCAGAAGTATGCAGTGTGGGTATGGCTTGGATGTGGACTTAAAATCCGCATCAAAAGAGTCCCCAAACTCGAAATTTGGGTGAACTGATAAGGAGATATGCCAAAATACAATAAGAAAAAGTAGTTTTTATTTTTCCTCTACAAAATCTAGAACTCTTATTTTATTATTTCTCTTATGAAGCCCATTTTAGACTTCAAAACTCCCCTAATGGGCCACCCCTTGATGACGTCCTTAGCACTT
The DNA here is from genome assembly GCA_001517045.1 of Pseudotsuga menziesii. Taxonomy (NCBI): domain Eukaryota; kingdom Viridiplantae; phylum Streptophyta; class Pinopsida; order Pinales; family Pinaceae; genus Pseudotsuga; species Pseudotsuga menziesii. Next base: position 507,078 of record LPNX010967567.1, on the reverse strand, counting down.
AACCCTTAGGAGCAAGTATTAAGGATCAAATGATCGTACCATCCAGTTTGGATCTTCCCCTTATACAGTGATAATAATATATATATAAAACATTGTACCTTGAGAGAGAGAAACTATTAAAGTCCTTGGTTTTGTTGGTCCTATAGGTAAAAAGTAAATATTGGTCCACCTTGATCTTGTGGGTATGTGGGTTGTTTTACTGTGACCCCCTTGGTTGACTCATGGTCCTTTATCTTACTTAGTCCTAGCAATATTTTGTGTGTGTATACTTGTTATTATTTTTGGTACACTAACCTAAGTTATTTTTTTTAGGTTGGACCATTCACTTTATGGTTTTTATTATTAAAAAACCTTTTAGCCATTTATTTTAACTTATGGACCTTTTTACTTTATGATTTTATCATAAAACCATTAAACATTTATTTTGTGGTTTTATGTTATAACCTTTGGACCATTTATTGTTTTACCCTTTTATCTTTACACCATTTATTTATTTTAATTTACTACACCATTCCCTTTAGGAAGTTTGGTACCTAAAGTATGTTATGGTGTATAATTTATCTTATCCATCCCCTATAAAAGACTACGGTTTTCTTTTTAAATATCCATTAAAGTTTTATCTCGCTTAAACCTAGTTGCCTTACCTCCGCGTGACTGTTCTGTTGCCGACTGTGACTCCTTGTCCCGTGTGTCTCTCCTTTTGCTCTGTGTGAATTTTGCGTGATTGAGACTATCCCGTGTTCTACTCCACGTGGCTCCTGCGTGACTGGGATAGCTCTTGTGCGATCTATCTTCCACGTGAATCTTCAGATTGTTACTCTATCACCCACGTGACTGGGATACCCTGTGGCCTTCGCTGCTCTCTATTGTTACTCATTCACCCACGTGATTGGGATACCCTGTGGCCCCTTCGCTGCTCACGTGTGACTTACCTTCTGCATGATCCTTCCAGCATTCTCCATGGTGACTGAATCTGTATCTGCGTGATCCTTTTCGTGACTGTATCTGCGTGTTACTACAACGCACCTGCATTTTTTGTTCTTCTTTGCTGCTTCTCTAACTCGTGGCTTATCGCTGCTCTCCTCAGCAGCATGATATTCTCTCTTACAGCAGTGTGGCTTCCCTACCTTGCAGCGTGAATGCTTATCTTTACTCAGTATGACTATGGGTCACTGCCCAGTGTGAAGCTTATCTCTGACTGTGTGCCACTGCTTCGTATGGTTGTGTATCATTGCATAGCATGACTGTACTAGGTATGACTATGCTGCTAATTATTAAAAATATGAGGTCTGTTTATTTCTGTTTTAACTCCCTGTCTCTCAAGGTACGTAACGTGATTACCCAGATTGTCTTGTCAAGTTTCTTCGACAAGATCAAAATTAAAAGTATCCGAGTATAAGGCTGATTCAAATAATGGTTATGAGTCTTTAGTACGGTTCTCTTCTGTACTTTATTTATTATTTTGTTACTGTACATTTGGTGAATCATCTCAAGGACCAACTTCAACGCAGTGACCAGCAGAGTGTTAAAGTTGATTAACTTTAACACAGTGAAGGACAGAGGGTTAAAGTTGAAAGAGATGAAAATTATGTTTAATTTTATTGCAAATCAAATTTATTGAAATAAGTACTATTTTGAATCTAACCTTGTTATGTTTATTCATTGAAGTGAAATCTGAACCTAATCTTAAAACTTTAACACTAATTACAAATAACTTATTCCTTTGAATTTCCTTGTGGAGCTAAGTGCTTAGGGGGCTTATTCCCTCTCTATCTTCTTTGGAGAGAAAACGTTTTGAGCAACACCCTTCTCTAACAAATGGTGAATCAGCTTCCACTCATCTCCATTAGAGGGAAAATGTAATAAACTACTTGAGAATGACCTCTAATCAAGTCCAATCTTTAGATACAAAACCCTTGAATCAAACTCCAAGCATAGGCGAAGTCTCCAAAACTTAGAAAACCCCTTGAATCAAATTTCATGCTCTCGTTGATTCTCCTTGAACCATATTCCAAGTTGTACAAGCTCCTAGAACTGAACAACCAAGAGTTTTTTTACTCCAACGAAGGCGAGGCAAGGCTTTTCCATTGACTCATTGAGACATCGATTAGAGTCCCCTATAAATTCCGGCCATGTAGGGACCTGTCTCGAGCAACATCGATGATGAGATTATCATTCATAGAGTTGACACTCGCTGGATCATGTGCACAATGACTCTCGATTTGGGGACTGAGCCTCTGTGGGAAGGTTTTACAGACAGTTCATCTCGTCTCCACCTGGGTATACTATGTATTGCAAACCATAATTCTTCTATCGAAAGTATAATTCTTCTAATATTACTTAGTTTTTATACAGATCTTAGGAATTATTTGCATCCCCAATAGAGCAGTCTATTTTGATATACACGAATGTCAAACAATCCCATCAACACACAAAAAAATGGGAAGATGGATATTGCATAATATATGAAGCTCTAGAAGCCAAGAAAAACAAAGCATCTACTCTCTAGAAATTCAATATAGTTGCATCAATCGATCTGCAAGTTTATACATAGACGGTAACACAAGAGTATTTTGGTTATCAACTTATGATATCAAACGATGACAAATTCATACCAGCAAATACAATTAAGCCTCGCCCTTTCCATTTGATCATTCACATTCAACCGACTCAAAAACATGCAGTTGCTGAGTCATTCACAACAATGTATAGAAGTAAGTATAGAAGAGAGAGTGAAGCCTCAATTGGAAAGAAAATGCACAAAGAGAAGTGGATTCTTACTTTGTTAGTGAAGGGTTCAATGCAGCAGAAAAGGCCGTCATTATTTTATCTATATAATCATATGCCAGTAAATACTACTAGCATGAAATGAATCTTTTATGTACACTTGGGTTAATTTTGTTGATCCACTCATTTTGTTGATCCATTCAAGCAAGTCCAAAATCTAAGATAATATCCAAATGCAGATACAGTTACCGTGAAATGAATACCTCCTCTACACTTGTTACACTTGGGTTAATCTTGTTGATCTGCTCAACCAAGTCCAAAATTTGAGATAATATAGTTGGTTGTTAAACAAAGACTAAAGTATATAATTGCATATCCATTATTCATACCAAATTGTGAGAGTTAATATAAACACAAAACAAATACTATTTATTAAGCAAAAAAACAAAAACTGATATGAAAAAACAACAACAAATTGTTCCCGGTTTCTTTAACCACCCTTTAAGTAAATCTTAATCAAGATGCATTTAAGCATACCAAGATACCACGACCATCAAATGATTTATTGGATTAATCTTGTTGGTTGGCTCAAGCAAGTCCAAAATATGAGATAATATCTAAATGCCTATAGACATAATTATCTCATTCCCATTCCCTATTTATATGGAGAAATATTGTAATAAGAGAATACTATAATATATTATCTGGTTGGTTAGCACATCCACAAGTGTGGCTGGTGAACACCCATTGATGTAGCTAGCCACTTAGTTTTGTAGAGATGGACGTTGTTAAACAAATACTAAACATTAAACTAATTACCAAGATTAAATATCCATTTAAAGTATAACATAAATATTAAAGTAAGAAAAAAAACATAAAACAAATACTATTCAAAAAACAAAAACAAAAACTAATACTTCGTATTAAACTTTAATAAATTATAAATTTATAAATAATTAAATAATAAATTCTTAACTATAGCTTATTTAAATTTTAATTAAGACGTATTTAAATATAACAAGATACCATTATCATTATACACTTGTTACACTCTAGTTAATCTTAATAATTCGTTAAAAAATCTAAAATATAAAAAATCTAAAATATAAATAATATTTACACCCATATAATAAGATAATACTATAATATATTATCCTGTTCGTTAACTAACTCAATATCACAAAACTTATATATACAATAATAATAACAAATATTTAAACTTTAGTGCAAGTTGTCTATTAGTTGGTTCACATATAAGCCATTAAAGTTAACTAATGCAAGTTGTCAATAATATATTAAATTTAAAAATTATACGGTATTATATATGATGTTATTTTCAATTCAATCATATAATAATTCATTAGTTGGTTCACGTATAAGCTATTAAAGTTAACTAATGCAAGTTATCAATAATATATTAAATATAAAAAGTATACGGTATTATATATATAAAAGTATACGGTATTATATATATGATGTTATTTTCCATTCAATCATTTAATAATTCATATATATAATGTTATTTTCCATTCAATCATATAATAATTCATGATATGGTAGGGCTTATTTTTTATAAACGAAAATTAAAATTATGATTTTTTTAATATAAGGTTTAATTATTATTTATTTTATTTTATTTAAAATTTTATGAGCGTATTAAAAATAATACTATGAGAATAGATAATATTATTTTATAATATAATATAATATAGAGAGTCCTATAAAAAAAATTGAGAAGTTTGTTAGGCGTGATTGAAAGGCGATGATGGGAAGTTTGTTTTGGTCAAGATTTCTCAACTTTTTCTTTTATATATATATGTATGTATGTATTTACTTGGAATACACATCCTTAGAAAACTTGTTAGAAACTTACCCTCATTTCAATTATGGTAGCCAAAGTAAACTGGATATGATGATACCTAAAAGTAAACTGGATTCTACATAGCTCGAGGCTTTGTCAACATAAGGATTAAGTCCACTACAAAAATATTCTCATCAATAGCTCAATATGTCACTTATAGGAATTAAAATTAGGTGGAGAGGAGTACACTCATTCTCCTAACTACTCAGGCTATACTCAATTGTCATACTTGTACATGATATATAATTTTATGACTTCACATTTAATGGGGAAAATACCATCTTCCATCAGGAGAATGAAATAAAAGGATTAGTTTTAATTTTAAAGTTATAAGTAATAAACGTGTTCTGTATTTACTCAACTCAATTCAAAGATCTTAAAAATATGTTTCCAACCCAAGCCTCATAACCATAAAAAGTCATTAATATTATGAGGCTAGACAAAAAGTGATTTAATTTTATCTCAATACCAAATTTTTAGTGTTATAGTGCTTTCTCCAAACTAAAACTATAATATGATTTACATCATGAATTTTTTTTTTTCAATACTAAAATTCCAATTAATTTATAATTAAGTTCCATACTTATTAAATTAACATGTAAATAAATTGTTTATTACTTATTTTTTAATATTATATTATTTTGAAAAAAATATTAGATATGTGTTTATTATATTTATCCATATACATCATAATAATTTATTAAAATTAAAATTAATAAATACATATTATATTTTGGTTTTTATAATAATAATAATAATAATCTAATTTTAAGATCAAAATCTAAACGAAATCATAGACGTTATGTTCCTTAGCGATATCTCTTAGGAAGCTAAACCCTCCTTATAGAAGTATAAGTAGTAGTGAGATCCCCCAATCCCGAGATCGGTCAAGTGGCTGCCAGAGTGAGTACCGCCTACTGGAGACTATAAGATCCATGACCAGCTACCCCCCCTTCAAGAGAAGAGATATACGAGATAGCGGTAATAATCCTTGTTCCGGTGGTGAGCGTGCCTAGGCTGTAACAATGTTCTGTGCCTGTGAATTAAACCTAGGATAAGTAGACAAGTAGGTGATCCCAGTAGTAAATAACTTAACCCTCGTGAGTGAGTAGTGCAAGTACATTAGGTAACAACGAAAATAGCTAATCATCAATTACCTAGTAAATACAGTCAAACCAATTGATAAACTAGTAAATAGAGTCAAAAGTTAAATCCAACCAAAGAATCCAATAAAAATCCTAGACAAAAAAAGTAAATAAAGTAGAACAAATCAATCCATCTAATCATCCATAAAATCACCAACAATGGACCCATTTTATATAATGATTATATTACTTAAATTTATAAAATTGTAATCAATTTTTTAATATTATATATTTGTGAGACAAAAAAATCCATTACAAACATTGATTTAACTACTAAAATTTAATATAATAATTTTCATATTATATCTTTTTCTATATAATATTCTAAACATTCATTTCATTAATATTAATTCAAAGGTTTATAAATTTGAAAGAACTAAATTACATGCAAAATTGACCTTGAAAAAACAAATGTGCTTTAATGGAAGGATAACTTTGACCTTAAAAAAACAAATGTTATTACTTAACGTAATACGTTTATCACAATGATTAATCTCTATCAAAGTGGCAAATATTAATACCTGTAACGATGATATCGTGACCTATATTTGGAATCTTTGAAATTGAGAATAGGCCTTCCATGTTATTAAATCAAGAGATATTTTGGTTATAAATTATGTAAATGTGTGTAATGGATTTGTATAAGAAACCATGATATATGAGAATATGGGAAGTAGATTTTTTAAAATATTGTTATAGATTTTTTTTTAAAGTTTCGTAAAATATTTATATTATACTATAAAAAATAGAGAGTATAAGCATGAGATATGAGAAGTAGATTGAGAAAATATTGTTATAGATTTATTTTTAAAATTTTGTAAAATATTTATATTATAGTATAAAAAATAGAGAGTATAGGCATGGGATTTTTATGGAGTTTATTATTTTTTTAAGTTTTTTTCAAACTTACCGTTGTCAAAACAAAGACATAGACACCTCATGGAAAATTAAACTAAAATTCTCGACATTTGTGTGCCAAGTATGGTTGACCAAAAAAACTAGTAGAAAGGCTTATTTTTTAGTACATAATCGAAATATACAGTCTATCAAAAAAGCCATTGGGGCATAATAGGATGAATAGAAAAAACTAGTAGTTTCATGAACTATAAATTTGTATATATCCGGCATCAATAAAACCGAAAAGAAAAATTAGGGGGTTACTCGAATTTGCAGACCGCTTCATCATTCTCTAGCTTCTCCTCGAGAATGGGAAAACTGTAGTCTCCCGAGCTTGAAGTGCCCTCTGAATTGTTCTTGATAGGAAGTGGGTCGCTTTTTCTTAACATTGACAGGTCCAAACTTCCACTACAATCCATTTTCCTTTTTTTACAGCCACTAGTTGAAGCTATGTTGGTCATCTTGGGCTGAGAGTGGCTCTTCTGCACCAAGATTTTCCAGGGTCTCCATTGGCTTGGAGATTCATGAAGAACTTGGAGAAGGAAAAGAGCTAACATCCAGAGCCTTAGAAGACAAGGACGAAGAACTATTGTCCCCATCAAAGCATTGAGGCTCCATAAGTAATTGGACGAGCATATTTTTAACCACCCAATAATTCCTACTCCTCACCTTTTCCCTGTGGCTAACCAGATATTGCAAGACCATTTCCTCCTCCTAGTCGTCCAAGAGATTCCTTAAGTGAGCTGGGATAGAATTATCATAACTATCATTAGAGGGCTCTCCGCTTCTAGCTCGGTTTGAATGACCTCTACTTCTGCTAGCATGACGCGGGGCAACACGTAGCCTCCTAGACATTCTTGCATCCAGAGGGAGTGCCGAGGAGCTTTGATAATTGTTGAATAGAGGCTAGTGACTAGTAGAAGGGAACCAAACTTCCCAAAAGTCAGACGTTGAAATTAAAATTTAATGATCGTCAGAAAAACATATTAAAGTTTTATATTTTTAAATTAAAGATATATTTAATATTAATTTTAAATTAAAATCAATATTATATATTTTTTATTTACTTAATTTTAAAATGGTATATATCATATTAATGTAAAACTGGAAAAAATATTAAATTAATTAAAGTTATAAAAAAATTTCTTTCAGCACAATCACATTTCATAAATAATAAAATGTCACATTTCATATGCCTTCAATCATAAAAAAAAATGGCATTCTCACCATTACATCCAAAAGTAAATGCAAAAGCAACAAACTACTAGTCTCTTATTAGACTATTAAATCTCATGTAAGTCACTATCCAAGAAGTTTTTTATTTTCTTCGTTTCCCATCAATCTCATGTAAGTCACTATCATCCACCTTCACATGTTTTGTATCCTCACTTAATCACATGGGGCTGTTTTTATTTTCTTTGTTTCCCATCAATCTCTTGTAGGTCACTATCATCCACCTTCACATGTTTTGCTTGTAGGTCACTATCATCCACCTTCACATGTTTTGCATCCTCACTTAATCACATGTTGTTTAGGTCTCATGCATGGATGTGATTCTCTTCATACACTAAGTATGGATTTGACATTATTGCTTCAACCAATACCTTTCAATACAATACCTTTTTAAATACACAATTCTAAATTGTTTGGAAGCATTAATTAAACATATTTATCATAAATATATATGTTTATTAAGATTTTCATTTTTGTTGAGATTATTGCTTGCCAACCAATACCTTTTTAAATACACAATTCTAAATTGTTTGGAAGCATTTAATGATATGTTTATAATAAATATTATATGTTTATTAAGATTTTCATTTTTGCGAAAACACAATTATCTAGTTATCGAGGAAAGTTTAGAGCATGATTTTTTTTCAAATATATGAACTTGACATTAAGTGTATGAGTTTTATGGTTCGTAATTTTCAAATAAATACTCTTTTGGATGTGAGTGTGGAGAGTGTTTATAGTGTATTCACTATATTTGACATATTTATGGATGACAATAAGGGCCTTCTACTTCTCCTTGTGACACCTCATTTGTGTTCGATTGTTCTTTTTTTGACACTTTAAAGAGACACTTTATTTGTGTTAGATTGCTTTCTTTTGAGTCACCTTATTTTAACCTACATATTTAAACATCCACTTGATGTCTAGTTCTTTGATAAGGGTTTCTTTTTCTGGACCCGGGTTTCATTTTCTGGACCCTTCGTCACATGTTTAACTTTGTTAGATCCTTTGGATTCTTAATTGAGACATTTTCTAAGTGACTTGATCAAGCCTTGAGATTTGTGGCTCTTATTTGGTCCGAGTTAGTTGGAAATGCCACAACATTTTGGCATCTACTTAGTCGAAATCCATGTGGTCATTATTTTCAAGGAATCTACTTAGTCAAATTGCCATTTTCCCTTCATGCTCTTTGCATTTTTGTGTACTGTAAATTTACCATACATTATTGTACATATTTCATATAATTCAGAATTCAAAAGAACCTAGAATTACATGTAATTCCTTAGTCAATATGAAAAAAACACATTTTCCAACAATTATCATAATGATCACCTACACTCGTAAGGAATTCTCAAATCTAGATAAGCAACCTCTTAGGTATTTGTTAATGGCTCCATATGGTTCCCTAAGTTTGCATGTCAATAGTATCTCAAATTTGCAATGGATTATAATCTAGATATATCGCTTACATTTCTCATGAAGTTACTTGGAATGATTAGATTTATTGTCTCCTCAACACTATAGATACTTGGAGGCATCCTCAATATTTCTTTCCTCTTCTTGGGTTGGTTCCTCTCTTGTTGGATTGGTTAGTTTCTCTAGGGTGTTTTTTGCTTTGTCAAATCCTTGGTTGTTGGTCTTCCAACATCATCTCTTCAAGAGAGTTCCAAGACACATTGGTTACGAAGGTATCTTCTAGATAAGGGAACCAAGGCTCTCATACGTATATCTCTGATACCCCTTTTATGTATATTTTATTTCTTGGTGTGTGTTTTGTTTATTGCTTATACACTTGAACATAGTTGTTCCAAGATTTTTTTGCAGGAGGTCATCAACAAGTTTCAAGTATGGTGAAGTACTGATCTAAGATGTTCCCAGGTGCATGCTGGGGAAAATAGTCGACTGAATGAATCGACTATTGTTATGGAAGAAGAATATAAAAAGAACAAGTAAAGCAGGAAGACATTAGGGTCGATAGAAAAATATATGTACAAACAATATGCAAGAATTTGAGCCAATTTATTACTTCTTCTCCTTGAAAGATGGATGAACCAGAATATTGTATATTATATTAGTGTACATGCTTATATATGATGCTGAGATGCTTGGGTGACTACCCCTTACGTTCAGTTACAAAATAAGTTATAATGGCTCAGAAATTCAACTGTCGCAAACGACTGGAATACAGAGGCATTTTGTCGATGTTCGACACTCGTTGTCAATACATGTGAAGATGTTGTATGTCGAGCACGAAACTTGTTGAGATTGGTTGTGTTGAGGTTCGGATTTGTTGAAGCTGACGTTGAACCTGTTGAAGCAGTTAGAGTAGTTGAAGCAGTCGAAGCACTAGACTTTGTCGAAGTTCGACAACCTGTCAACTGCTGGTTGGATCACTCCTCCTTCCTTAAGAAACAATGGTCTCCATTATGTATTCATTCAGGCGAGGAAAATTGTTGGCTACTTCAGTAGCAGAGTACCATTTTCCTTGTGTGGGGAGTTGTCTAGCTTTAGCCACTTGAAACAAGGAAATGGAGTTCGTCCTTGAATGGTGTAGGCGTTGTCCCACAATGGTGTCGTAAAGAATAGGTTCATGAACATCTGGATGGATGTATTCGGGCTCTGATGTATGCAATTCATTCTATTCCAACAATGGTGCATGGTATGGTTGAAATATATCTACATTGAATACTGGATGTAGGCCAAGGAATGTAGGAATGCCGAGCTGAAAAGCATTTTCTCCAATATGTTTGAGGATACTATATGGACCATATTGCAAAGGTTTCATCTTTTTGTATGGACCGGTGAAACGCTCCTTCTTTAGATGTAGCCAGACCTAGTCCCCAATTTGGAATGAATGATAAATATGATGCTTATCGTGCCAGGCCTTAGCTTTTTCATTAGCTCATTGCAACATTTCCCGTGCTTGCTTTTGGATGTTGTAGATTTGATCTTTGAACTTCAATGATTTATCCACTTCTCGTCCTTCGATGTCGGTGTTGTTTGACTATGTCGAGGAATTTATTAAGTCGATAGGCACTGAGGGTTGAAATTCATAGTAGGTCTCAAATGGAATCTTTCCCGTAGAGTTGTGTTGAGCACGATTGTAGCTATGTTGTATGTATGGAAGGTTTCCATCCCATGTTCGACGATGCTTGTGGTTGTACATGTGGAGCAATTATACAACTAAGCGATTTACAACTTCCATATGTTCCTCTGTCTGCGGATGTAAGGTTGTCGACAAAGAGATTCTCGTGTCGAGTTGTTTCCAAAGAGTTTGCCAAAAGGTGCTGACAAATCTAACATCTCTATCAGAAATAATGGTCGTCGAGAGGCCATAATGTTTCCACACATCTTCAAAGAAGATTTGAGCAGTCTGTTGTGTTTTCGTAGTCTTCTTGCATGGTATGAGTATATCCATCTTGGAAAATATATCGACTACTAATAAGATCGTGCCATGCTGATGTTTGGTAGTAGGATACCTTGTCAAGTAGTCCATAGAGATAGATTCCCATTGTCGACTACAAACTGGAAAGGGTGTGTAGAGTCCTTGTCGTCGATTCGGCGGTTTAGAAATGACACAAACCGTACACTATCGAATGTACTTTTTGACTTCATATTTAAGTGAAGGCTAGTAAAAATGCTTTTGGAGGATAACAAGTGTTTTTGCGACTCCAAAATTTCTTGCAGTCTTGTTGTAGTGCGCGCCCCAAATGAGCTTTTGTCGATGCTCACTGGTCGGTACACAGAGCTGTCTAAGCTTGTATAGCAAGGTGTCCTTCGGGAAGTAATCAATAGCAGACAATGTGTCGGTTTGAAGCTGTCGATAAATTGAGGAGAAGTCACAGTCTACCGAATACAATTATGGCCAAGTAGTGGTTTTGTAACCCTGCATACTCATCACTGTAGACAATAGAGTAATGGGTGGTCTGCTAAGACAATCGACTGCGGCATTGGCTTTGACTTTTCGATACTTAATTACCAACTGAAATTGTTGCAAGTAATTAATCCACTTGAGTTGTCGATTTGTCTGTAGTTTTGACTGGGATGGAGCAAACTGCAAAGGTTTATGGTCAGTGAAGACGACGGCTTCTTTTCCAAGAATGTAGTGTCTCCATTGCTTAAGAGCTTGCACAATGGAGTACAATTATTTTTCATACATCGAGTACCTTCTAACAGTGTTGTTGAAAGTCTCAGAATGAAACATGACTGGGTGACTTGACATAATGATCATTGCGGCGAGGGAATATTTTGATGCATTCGTCTCAATCTCAAAGGGCTGTTGCAAATCAGGTGACACAAGTATTGGTGTAGTACAAAGCTTGTTTTTGAGTTGTTCAAAATCTTGTTGTTGTGTCGGTGTCCATTTGAAGTCTTAATGAAGTAGGTGAGTTTGCATTGATGTGTGATTCTTAGTTCATGTCCATCCTTCATCCAATCGATATTGGAAGGCTGCGGATGTGGAGTGGTGACAAGACCTAATTTCTTCACAAGATCTTCAGAAATGAATTTATTTTGGCTACCATTATCCACAATCAGATGTAACGGATTCTTCTGAACCCATATCCGTGTATGGAACATGCCTTCTCATTCCTCCTCATTGACGATAGTCGAGGTCGAAGGCAAGATGGTTGATGCATCTGGATCTGATTCTACCAGGGTTCTATCGGACAAGTCGGATGTCGTCAATTTTTCCAAAAAATTCTTCCAAGCTTTGCATCCTGACGTGTCATGCCATGCTAAACTGTGATAATCACACCATTTCCCAGTAGGAGATTGTTTGCTACGGCCCCTCCTGCCTTTCTGAAAGTTATTCTTTTGATGATTGGGCTTTGGTGAAGTCAGCCAGTGACTTCTTGTTGGATGTTCGACATGTTGGCTTGTTCGCAAAACATGTTTTTCCTTTTTGTTTAGCTTCAAACTTGTCGGAGTAATGAAATGAATCTGCAAGCGTACTGACAGTCAGAAACTCAATCTCTTGTTGAATGTATGAGGATAAACCGCTGATGTACCTCACGACAAGCAATTTCTCTTCTTCTTGGATGCCAAGTCTAGCCATGATTCGATAGAATTCATTGGTGTAACTCTGTATAGACTGCTCTTTCCATTTCCTTAGCCGCTACCACTTCTTATATTATTGTTCAAGATACTTGGGTGGGTAGAACTCCTTTCAGATATATTTGACAAATTTTACCCATGTGTCTATGGGGTCACCTTCTTTTTCCATCTTTGTCAATAAATTTTCCCACTAGCAGTGTACGAAGGTTGACATATTCAAGGATGCAATGGTGATCTTTTCCGCTTCTGAGAGTTGATTCACTGAGTAATACGATTCCAGTTGTTGGACCCAATTGTCAACGGATTCCACGTAAATATTTCCTTCAAGATTCAATATGTCCAGATTCATTTTCACTTTGAAGGGGCTGATTTTATTAGAGTGAGGTCGCGTCGAGGATTCCCCGGATGTTGAAGAGAATCACATGAGAATGTCACTGAACTGGATGAATATTTCAGTGTGCTGGCGAGCCAGTGTTTTTTCTATGAGTTGTTCTGTCTTGTCAGTTGCATGTCTATTGTCTGCTTCTTCATACATCTTTTCTGAATTCGAAGGAAGTTTTTGCTTGTGTTGTTGAGTTTGCGAGCATGTTTGAATAGGAATAAGTTAAATAAATTCAATAGAAGTGCTTATGTAAATTAAGCTCTGAACAATATAAGCTCTGACACTAATGATCCAAGCCATGCCCAAGTGTACGACGGGGACAACAGTCAGCTGAATGAATTCAGTACTGTTATGGCAGAAGCATATAAAAAGAACAAGTAAAGTAGGAATACACTAGGGTTGAAAGAAAATATATGTATTGACAATATGCAAGAATTCGAACCAATTTATTACTTCTTCTCCATGAAAGATGGAGGAACCAAAATACTGTATATTACATTAGTGTGCATGCTTATATAGGTTGTTGTGACACTTGGGTGACTACCCATGACGTTCAGTTACAAAAGAAGTTATAATAGTTCAGAAGTTCAACTGCCGCAGACGACTGGAATACATAGGCATTCTGTCGATGTTCGACAGTCATTGTCAATGCATGTGAAGATGTTGTATGTCGAGCGTGAAACTTGTCAATATTGGTTGTGTTTAGGTTTAGATTTTTCGAAGTTGATGTTGAACCCATCGAAGCAGTCAGAGTATTCAAAGCCATCAAAGCTCTATACTTTGTTGAAGTTTGACAACCTGCGAACTACTGGTTGGATCAAGTACATTCATACATCTCTTTAGTTTCTTCTAGTTTTCTCTTTGTCCTTACTACAAGTATATTTCCTCCTTTCTTTTTCACTTAAACATTTAATTCAAAACCTAGTTAAGATCTTTGACTTGCCTAGGATGGCTAATAAACCTTAATTAGGATCCTCCCTTCTTTTTCTTATTTTCCATTATGAAAGGAGCAAAACATGTTATACTTATCATTTGTTTGTTTCATTATATTGAAAATATGGGTTCCTTATGTTTCATCTATCCTTGTATTTCATTTTTGTTTCTCTTTACTTTCATGCAAGTATATCACACCAAAGGTCTAAATGAGAATAAACCCTAGCTGTCATCTCTATGTTTTAACAAGTATTTATACATTCTATGAATTGTTCCATAGACCCAAAAAAAAATTGATACTTAAAAATAACATAAAATCCTAGGGTTCACATAACACAACTCTCAATATCAATCATTCTAGTGACCCATTTCCCCTTTCCTCTCACCCTCTTTCCTTTCTCAAGTTTTCTCAGATTCTCACAAACACTAAGTGGCAACTCCACACCCCTTCCATTCTTAGACACTAGGAATGTATGCTTGTAGTAGTGTGGTTCCTCAATATAACCATCATACTACATATTAGAAATTCCATTGACTAGTTCTCACCAACCTTTCCCTTTTCTTAAGTGAAGGATTATAAAAAATGAAAATTTCTAGTTTTGAACTTTAAATAGTTTTCCCCCAAAAGTAAATTTGTAAAAAAGTTTTCATCCCTTTCACATTGTTCTCCTTGTTTCAAGATTTCCAATGAGTTTTTAAGGTGCACTTATTAGTTTAGAGCAAGGATATATGACCTTGACATATTAACCATCATTTCTTCGTGCCCTCCATTGCCTTCTCATTGAGTTTGTATGTTAAGCGTATTCCCTAAGTTCCTACCTTATATTTTAAACTCTCTAACATTTTTATCTAAACCAAGACAGAGGCCAAATTTAGTTCCCTTTTTTCATCAAGGATCTAGAGTGAGTTGAAAAATGTTAAGTGTTCATTTTTCAACCATAGATCTCCCCTCAACCTCTTTATTTTTTGAATTTGTTGTATGACGGGAGATAATCTTTTTCTATAGGAATTACCCTTTGAGGATTTAATATAAACATATAATTGATTAGCACCATAGATCTTGAACTTACCCATCATATTAAGATTGTACCTTCCCCATTTCTTTTATATCCTTGACTAATACCTTGATAATACCTTCTCCTTGAAGAACCATGGCTTAATTATATTCTTGGTTAACCTTTTGTTGAATAAAGTTGTCATTGGTGTCAAACTATGTATGTATATGTCCTCCAAAGTGGCCCCCTTATGGCATAACAGTTAGACATGGCCTTAAGGGAAGACAATTTGTAATGTAGACATATGGATCCAAACCCTAAAGAGGTCTCTAAGGTTTCCCCTAAGAATTGTTGAAATAAAAGGTGAAGAAACCCATAAAAAATGGTGTTTGGTCCACTTTCCCATGAGTTTGGGGCTACATGACCCATGGTGGAGAAGGCCCTAAATAGTCCCCAAAATTTTCCCAAAGAAATTTGGTGTGAAGATTTAAGTACCTCCAAAATATTAATGCTTGGTCCACATGACCGCGAAAGTTGAGGTACTTTGGCCCATTAGACCACTTGAAGTGGAAAGGATCCTTGCAAGAAATAATGGCATATCCACCAATTATTATGATGTGGTCAATGTTGTTCAGGAATAAACACCCTTGTAACCTAGGGTCTGTTGAAATATTTTAACTTCAAAGAATATTCTATATGTATCTTTTGTGGTCCCCGAGGGTCCTATCGGGAGAACCACTTGTATTACTTTGTACCTCGATGCTTATAATCGGAAGAACTAGTAAGAGTCATGAGGTAGTCCCCTCTAATTGTAAAGGTGGGTCATTAGCACCCCTGTGTGGTTACTTGAGCCTACATGTGTAACTTGAGCCTACATGATTAACTCGAGCCTACATGTTAGGTGATTTAATTGAAGTGAACGGATGAATATAAATAGAGGTGTAGCTCTCCTCATTTGTGACACACAAACTCGCTTGTGTAGCGCACTTGTGCAAGAGAGAAGTAGCTGGAGAAGGAGGAGGATCAGGTTTTTGATCTCCTTGTTGGTTTTACCTTTTTACCTTTTTGGGGCATCTATATTGAGGAAGATTTTGCTCGATTTTTCCCTTTAGGGTTTTCCCAGGATAAATCTTTGTGTTCCTTTTGTATGGTTGTGCTTGTCTATCTTTTAGTGATCCTGTTTATATGCTTTTTTTATGAAATCGAAATGAAATACTAATGATCTATCTTAGCATATGAAAATTTAACATGGTATCAGAGCCACCCTGAAAGAAGACATTGTGCAGCTAAAGAATCTAGGGATTCTTATTTTTTGGGTCTCTATCCATGATCGATCAGAAAAAGAAGGCTATATTGACTCTCCATTGAAGGGCGCATCTTTCTGTCAAAGTGGAATCGATTCCAAGCATTTTCAGTTTTGGTGCGAAAAATTAGGGCTTTCTACAGAAGAAGAATTTTT
The DNA here is from genome assembly GCA_001517045.1 of Pseudotsuga menziesii. Classification (NCBI taxonomy): domain Eukaryota; kingdom Viridiplantae; phylum Streptophyta; class Pinopsida; order Pinales; family Pinaceae; genus Pseudotsuga; species Pseudotsuga menziesii. The sequence goes on along the minus strand of LPNX010967567.1, from coordinate 490,391 downwards.
GAGTGAGCCCAGAATAGGATTTTTATCCTCATCAAAATCGAATTTTAGAGACCTGGATCAAGAAATTTGGTTGGGTGAAACTCTGGGAAAGTCAAACCCTAGTTTGACCCCGATCTAGAAAAACCCTAAATACTAAAACTGCTAAGTTTTGGTACATTCACTATATATTGATATTGGCGAAGAATAAAGAGTTGAAAATTCCAGATGCATAAGATAAAATCTTTATTTACACTGTGTCCAAAATTCAGCCTCATATTCACTATATTCTGGGAGATATGACCCCTCCAAGTTAGGGTTCCAGCCTCTTCTAGAATTCATCCCTAAACAAGACACCTGGGGAGAATTGCTGCAGCGTGGGATACAGAGGTCCAAATGGAATTCCTGAAGATGTTCCAGAAATATCACAGATTGTGCATTCTATGGTCTGAATTTTAGAACCTGAAGATGAACCAGTGACATGTGGAATTCCATACAACTTAACTATTCTGAACAGTCCTGTAACATGTCACCTTGGGAAAATGATCATAAATCCCAATTGGTGAAACCAATTCTGATGAAACATATTGTGTTGGATCAGGAACATGCGAGGTTACCTTAGTGAGAAATTTTAGACACAAAGGAGTATTAATTTCAGAGATATCACAGAAACAGTAACAAGAATTTATGTAGAAGAAATTGGAAAACTAGGGCTTCCTGTTCCGGGAGCTTCCCTCCATTGTTTTCAAAAAAGAAGTACATTGGATAGCTCCATTTGAAGAGATCTATATTTCTATCCAATCAGATCTGAAACATTCCAAGTTTTGAAAATTAGGGTTTCTCTGACAAACCCTAGATCAGCCGG
>LPNX010967567.1:464232-489374 GCA_001517045.1 Pseudotsuga menziesii | reverse complement strand
CTCGACTAATAAGAAGAGAAGAAGAAGATGGGAGCAATTGAAGATCAAGCTCTCACCATTCAAAGAAGATCCCTCAAGTGATGAGGAATATGAAAAACTTAGTTCTTGAAGAACCTCTTATTCATCTTATCATTTGGATAAGAAATGATGATTTCATGAATGAAGAATATGATAAAGCAGAATGATCAAGATGGAGTCTACCCACGAAACAAATAAAAGATAAGTATTCAATTGTCATTTAATGATATTGTTTTGTTATGCATTTGATTATATTCAGTTGATGTGTTATGCATGATAGATTTTTTGCATTAACGACTGTATACTACTAATATGCATGTGATCGGTAAGTAGCTCATGGTGCTATACATCTCTCCATTGCTACTTATCTAGAATGAAACCTCTTTGCTGACATATTGGATTAGTGCATAATCTCAATGATGTCATGATAGAGATGGAAGGCATCTAGAAAGTTTCTGTGAGATATGGATGAATGTTGTATTGGCTAAATAGTTGCATGATGCATAAGAATTTGTCGTTATGCATATGTTTTATGAAACAGTTCTAACCATGAAAATGGTGCATTTGAATTGTAGGAAAGGTCCTGTACAACCTCCTACAAGAAAATAAGGGCGAGACTTGTTCAGAAGAACAAGTGATGACAATTCAATAAACATGAATCTGAAGCTCCCAGTGTCAGAGACACCATGACGGAAGAAAGAGATTCAGAGAGAGGTAGATCCACCTCAAAGGATGAAGACCACCATGGGTATGAGAAATAACTCAAGATGAAGAAAAGAATGATATGAAAGAAACTATGATCAAAGAATAACAGTTGATCATGAGGAATGATGTATACGATATGATTTCGAGACATAAAGGGAAATACATAGTATCCTCCATATGGATCTACAAGAACAAGTGTAAAAAGAAAGGTTCATGATTTTCCTAAGAAAGAATAGACTATGACATGACATACTCTATTGACCAATATATATCCACCTGTACAGAATGAAGAAGGAAGATAATACTCCACTTCAGGGGGAGTGACTACAGAAGATATCTGAGTTCGACACGGTACGACGTGATGGACAGCTTCTTGATGGATCGAGACTTTACCAAGAGTAAAGTGGGTTCCAACCTTCAAAATTAAATGCAAAAGACTAGGATATGCTGATGATATGATAAGACGAACTCATGAAAGATGTTATGATGAAAGAATACTAGAATGATGTATGGGATATAGTTCCCAAACTAGAAGGAAAGAGTATTGTATCCTCCAAATGGATATACAACCGACGGAAGTATCGAGAAGTATAAAGCAATATTTGTGGCCAGAAGTTTCTTTCAGAAAGAGGGAATTAATTTTGAAGAGACACTTACTCCAGGAAGCAAGGTACACTTCCTTCAGAACTATCATGGTAGTTTCTTCCATGGTGAAGTAAATACAAGCCTTCCTTAATGGTATGATTGAGAAATATTTTTACATCAAATAGTCACGAGGATTTGAAGTTGAAGCCAGATGGAATCATGTATGCAAGTTGAAGAAGGCCCTATATGGCCCGAAGCAAGCTCCCAGAGCTTGGTATGGAAGAATAGATAGTTTCTTGTCGAGCATGGGATTTACCAAGGGTAAAGCTGATCCTAACCTTTATCTCAAGGTTGTAGAAGATGAACTTGTCATCCTGTTATTATATGTGGATGACTTATCCTTGATAGGGAATTAGAAATAGGTCATGGAAAGCAAGAAGAAACTAGCAGAAGAATTTGAGATGAAAGACCTGGGGTTAATGCATTATTTCCTAGGTCTGGAAGTATGGCAAAGTTTAGAAGAAATATTTCTCAACCAGGGAAAGTATGTGGTAAAGATATTGAAGAGATTCAATATGTTGGAATGCAAAGTCATGGCCACACCCATGGACTCCAACCTGAAGCTGTTAGCTGATGAATCATCAGAGTTAGTGGATATGACTCATTACAGACATATCATTGGGTCATTGATGTACTTAACAAATACCAGACCAGACATTTTTTTTGCTATGAACACCTTAAGTCAATATCTTGTTCAACCAAGATGGGTTCACCTAGTAACTGCAAAACATGTGATGAGATATCTGAAAGGGACTATAGACTTTGGTTTATATTATGCTGGTAGCCATGAGTTAAGATTGTATGGCTACACAGATGCAGATTGGGCTGGAAGTATCTTAGACAGGAAAAGAACATTAGGTAGATGCTTTTGTTTGGGGTCTGCTATGAGTTCATGGTTTAGCAGGAAATAGTCCAGTGTTTCTCGTAGCATGGCTGAAGCAGAATACATAGCAGATTGTTCTGCTAAGTTGTGAAGCCATATGGCTTCGGAAGCTGATATCAGGTCTCTTTGAACTGAAGATGGATACTACATTGATTCTATATGATAACGAGAGTTGTGATAATAGAGAACCCTGTGTTCCGTCGTAACACATAGAAATCCGGTATTTCTACATTCAAGATAAAGATGCAGATGATGATGTTTCAGTATTTACATACTGTAGATACAGATGATGGTGATTCAGTATTTCTATACTGAATGTAGAAATGATGATGTTTCAGTATTCCCATACTGAAGATATAGATGATGATGATTTCAGTATTCCCATACTAAAGATATAGATGATGTTTCAGTATTTACATACTGTAGATGCAGATGATGCTGACCTGATGATAGTTCAGTATTCACATATTGAAGATGTAGATGATGATGGTTTAGATGATGATGTGCTGATGAATCCTTTGTCTCGAGTAAAGTTCGAACACTTTCAAGACAAGCTTGGTGTTGTTCGGAAAGACCTTCCTTGAAAGGGGGAGTAGTGATGTGGCAGTGGGATTTTATCATCCCTGGGCACTTGCCCTAAAGTGATCCAGTGGCCTCAGTCCTTGAGAATGAAGAGGGATTGTATCATCTCGGGACATCTATCCAAAAGTGATTCGGTGACCTCGGTCCTCGAGAATGAAGAGGGATTGTATCATCCTGGGACATCTATCCAAAATAGATCCGGTGACTTTGGTCTTCGTGAATGTGGTAGGATTGCATCATCCCTGAACTTCAGTTCAAAATGTATCCAGAGGTCTTGACCCCCGTGAATGTGGTGGGATTACATCATCCCTGAACCTCGGTTCAAAATGTATCCGGAGGTCTTGGCCCCCGTGAAAGTGGTGGATTGCATCATCCCTGAACCTCGGTTCAAAATGTATCCGGAGGTCTCGGCCCCTGTGAAAGTGGTGGATTGCATCATCCCTAAACCTCGGTTCAAAATGTATCCGGAGGTCTTGGCCCCCGTGAAAGTGGTAGGATTGTATCATCCCTGAACCTCGGTTCAAAATGTATCCGGAGATCTCAGTCCCCGTGAATGTGGTAGGATTATATCATCCTTGAACTTTGGTTCAGAACTGATCCGGTGACTTCGGTACTCGAGAACGTGTGTTGATCCCATAATTCCTAGAGGAAGGATTGTCTGAGTTCCACATATGTGTTGACCCTGTAATTCCGAAAGGAAGGATCATTAGTAACTTCGTAAAGACCTAAATCCCGTAATTCTGAAAGGAAGGATCATTGAATTTATCCCATAATTCCAATAGGAAGGATTGTCTGATTTCCACAGATGTGTTGATCCCGTAATTCCAATAGGAAGGATTGTCTGAGTTCCACATCTGTGTTGATCCCGTAATTCCGAAAGGAAGGATCGTTAGTAACTCCGTAAAGACCTAAATCCCATAATTCCGAAAGGAAGGATCATTGAATTGATCCCGTAATTCCAATAGGAAGGATTGTCTGAGTTCCACAAATGTGTTGATCCCGTAATTCCAATAGGAAGGATTGTCTGAGTTCCACAAATGTGTTGATCCCGTAATTCCAAAAGGAAGAATCGTTAGTAACTCCGTAAAGAACTAAATCCCGTAATTCCGAAAGGAAGGATCATTAGTAACTCCGTAAAGACCTAAATCCCGTAATTCTGAAAGGAAGGATTATTGGTAACTCCGTAAAGACCTAAATCCTGTAATTCCGAAAGGAAGGATCATGTTGATGTTTGTATGATGATGATGATGTACTGATCGAAAGATCAGAATATGATGACGATGATGCTATTCGAGAATTGAAGTATGAATATGGTGCTGATCACGATGTTACTGATCAGGATATGATGATGTTGCTGATCGAAATAACAAAATGCTAAAGAAATTGTTGCTGATCGAAAGATCAAAGTACTGAAGATGTTGCTGATCGAAATGTTGAAAATGTTGTTGCTGATTGAAATATCAAAGTGCTGAAGATGTTGCTGATCGAAATGTTGAGGATGTTGTTGCTGATCGAAAGATCAAAATGCTGAAGATATTGTTGTTGATTGAAAGGTCAAAACGCTGAAGATGTTGCTGATCGAAAAGTCAAAGTGCTGAAGATGTTGCTGCTGATTGAAAGGTCTAAGTGCTAAAGATGTTGCTGATCGAAAGGTCAAAGTGCTGAAGATGTTGCTGATCGAAAGGTCAAAGTGTTGAAGATGTTGTTGATCAAAAGGTCAAAATATGCTGATGCTGATCAAAGAGTTGCTATCATTGAATATTGAAGACGAAGCCTATATGATGTTGAAAAGCTTCCAATGATTTATAGATGTGTTACCCTGATGATGTTGATGATGTCCTATCTTTCTCTCTCCTATTATTGTTGTTGTTGATGTTGTTGCAGAATACCCTTCTCATTAAGGGGGAGTGTTGAAATATTGTAACTTCGAAGAATATTCTATATGTATCTTTTGTGGTCCCCGAGGGTCCTATCGGGAGAACCACTTGTATTAATTTGTACCCCGATGCTTCTAATCAGAAGAACTAATAAGAGTCATGAGGTAGTCCCCTCTAATTGTAAAGGTGGGTCATTAGCACCCCAGTGTGGTTACTTGAGCCTACATGTGTAACTCGAGCCTACATGATTAACTCGAGCCTACATGTCAGGTGAGTTAATTGAAGTGAACAGATGAATATAAATAGAGGTGTAGCTCTGCTCATTTGTGACACACACACTCACTTGTGTAGCGCACTTGTGGAGGAGAGAAGTAGCTGGAGAAGGAGGAGGATCAGGTTTTTGATCTCCTTGTTGGTTTTACCTTTTTACCTTTTTGGGGCATCTATATCGAGGAAGCTTTTACTGGGTTTTTCCCTTTAGAGTTTTCCCAGGATAAATCTTTGTGTTCCTTTTGTATGGTTGTGCTTGTCTATCTTTCAGTGATCCTGTTTATATGCTTTTGTTATGAAATCGAAATGAAATACTAATGATCTAGCTTAGTATATGAAAATTTAACAGGGTCTGGGGTTACCAATGTACTTCTAAAACTTGCATACAATCAACTTTAAAGTACAGAAAGGAAATAGGAAGAAATGTTGGACTCACCCGATTACCAACAGTTGATCAAAGCTTTGTCTTCTCCTGCTCTGCTTCTCTCCAAAGCTTTCAGGGATGCACCTCCTTCACCTACAAAGAGCAAATTATCCAAGTACAATCTTATACATGTATATATGAAAGGTTAGATAAAAAACATATATAGTGCTTAATCAAATATATTCATCAACCATGATACATGAAAGAGACTCAACACAAAGTTGGAAGAAGAATTCTCTTTATTAACAATCAATGAATGAGATAAGTGTACAACCCAATGCCTGAGACAAGGACTCCTCTGCAACCAAAGGATTCTGAGTTCTACTGCTTCAAAGACTTATGAAGATATACCACCAGCATAACTTTGCTCTCCAAGATTTATTCTATTAATGCCCTCCCCAAGGCCTCTATTTATACTTTGGGAAATAGAGCAGTTTCGAAGGTTGAGGAGGTTGAGACAGTTGATATGGTTAATGATTAGGGCTCAACTAATCTCCATTAATTGTGATTTATATTTTTTTAATGTCGAATGGTTGTGTACGCGACTATTGATACTGGCAACCCGCGTATGACACGCGATTTGCTCTAAGGGAAACCTGCGTATAGATCTGTATGCGGGTTGCAATGGGAATAGTCATGTACAGAGCGCGAGTTGTCAATGAGGATAGTCACGTATGTACACGAGTTTCAATGGAGATATTTGCATACAGAAATCAACACATAGAAAAATAAAATGGCAAGCTGGTTGAAGGGTAAATGCATCTCATGTCATGCCCATCTATAGTGTTTAGGAAAACTTCAATCCTGAAATGTCCTTTTGTGTGCCAACATAATGAATTGTCAGCACTTAGATGGAGAAGTGCCATTTGGGTTGATAACAGATGCCCCCTAATGTGTGAGGTCAGAGGGAAGTGATGGCCAAAATACATTATAATCATTATCTTTGGAGAAATCAGAAGTCCAATGGAGTAGAGGTAGTACCTGAAACAAATAAATAATAATGTTATATACAAAGTCATATCTGAGGATGCTATGTTCAATATATTGGAACACTAGCTCCGTTACAATATTTGAGTACATCATATAGTACGGGTACAAGACCACATATTTTACAAAGGTGGATCGAAGCCACAATATACAATAATGATGAGTCTTCAAAAATATGGAAGCTGTGTATGTAACCACAACATAATATTGTGCAACTTAGTCCATGAATGTGAAACTAAGGTCTTCATAAAAAATCCCAAAGAACCAGTACAATCCAAGCCATGTGAATTGAAGTCAAACATGGAGCGGGTTCAACAAATTGTCAATCAATAGGTGATAATCAACAACTGAAGCAAAGGAATTCACCAATAATGAAAGTGAATCCTGAGTTACAATCGTCAAAATTCTAGGTCTTCGTCGTCAGTAAGTGCTAATGCAGAACCATACTATGATAAGGAAGGCAATAGATCCTCCAACAGATCACAAGAGTGACTAGGAACTAGGTAAAGGAAGGGAGACACAAGTAGTAACAGATATGACAATGATGGAATCAGGGTATAAATCAGACACAAGGTTAAGTCCTTGAAAAGTGAGCACAACACAAAGATGACACAAGGCAGCTTTTTAACTTTACAGATGGAACAACTAAACTTATATGTCATGTAGGAGACATGATTAGATTCCCTAGGTAGAACTTCCAAGAGGAGGAGTAAGAAACTTGAAGTAATAGCTGAACTGAAAGTGAACACTGAGACATGAGTATCAGAAAACACAGAGAGTGCTTTTTTCAAGGATGACATGCTGCCACTAACTGAGAATCAAAAGAAAACTTCTTTCTTACCTTCCCTGTTAAATTTTAACGAGTCCAAGAAAGTCAACTCGGATCTCTCTTCATTTTTTGACAAGCTTGAAGAGAGGAGGGAATAATGCTTGATAGTGTCACTGATTCGTGGATTTTACGAGCCCGAACTATTACATGCTCGATGGTGTTTTCATAGTTTAGAGAGTCTGAAAACTCCAAAGAAGACTCCGGGGAGGTGCTTTTTCATACAATTTAGTCTCCTGAGGCCAAAAAAGTATAAAACATACCAAAGAAGAACTCTCTAACTTCTGAAGAAGAAAAGGCACACCTTTTTCGTACTTAGTCAAGAGGGTCAGAAAAAGGTTAAATTACCACCTACCCAACTCTCCTTCAAAAGCAGCATATAGCCTGAGTTTTACGAGTGTGAAGGAAGGCAAGATCACTCAGAAAGATCCATTTGATTATGAGAAATGGGGCTTACAACAATAAACTCGATGCTTTGTTCTTTAGGGTTTAACAAGCATGACAAAGACATAAAGTACAATCAGAATCTTTTTCATGTTTAGGTCCAGAGCACGAAAAAGAGAAAACTAAGCTCATACAGGGGGTTCCTTTTCTGTAAGTTTAGTCCCTCAGGTCCAGAAAAATGATAAACCTATGCCTGAGAATACTCTTCTCAATTTTGAAGAAAAGAGAGTGTTCCTTTCTTGTATTATTCCACATGGTTTGAGAAAGCGATAACCTACCACCAATGTGGATGCCCATTCACATATTCTTAATGAGCCTGAATGGGCAAGTTTACTCGGCAGTCAATTTTATTTTGAGGAGTCAGACCTGGGCCTAAAGAAACTCAATATCTTTCCCGTGAATTTTTAACGAGTCCGGAAAAGTCAACTCGTGGCCTCCTTACTATTTTTAACGAGCTCGAAGGAGAGCAAAATAATGCTCTAAATGCTAGGAGACGAGTGTCATAAGCAGGCATAACTAGTTCCAAGTGCAAGGAACAGACCTATGCATAATGCAAGGAACATGAGCAGGATAAAGATACTCGGGGAAAGTCTCCTCAAGGTAAAAGGTGTCAAGTTGCAAAGGCAAAATGATACAAGGCTTAGCGATGATGAGAACAAATATGAGGGCTCATACAACGAGCTAAAAGCATGGAAGTCGACATCAGGCTCATAAGTGCGAGTAGGGCACATGTAAATGCAATTACAACTTGAACAACAAGGTGAGGCTAGTAAACAGTTGTGAATCCAACTAAAAATCCTGTCTCCAAGAAGCAACAACATCAGAATCATATTCAGAAGAAAATATCTGATGCAGGTCACTTTGGCAGAAACACATGTGGCTTTGCTATCTTCTACAAAAGATGTAGTCAAGGAAGAATCAATGAAAAAGGACTCTATAGTGCCAATATTTGAGGGTTTATAATCAATAATATCAACCTTAGAAGGAGATAAAAAATCAACAAGGGATATAGAGTCTGCAGGAACAAACTCAATATCATAGGAGTTGAAAAATTCATAAGAAAAATCAAACTCATCAGGATCACTGACTTGTTGTTCAAAGAAAGAGTCAAAAGACTCAACAATACCAACATAAGAATAAAGGTCATGATTACTAGGCAAATCAGGGTTAGACTTAGGCACAACTGAACCAACATCCAACAAAATGTCAGACTATATCAAAGGCTCTAAGAAGACTCCATCCGAAGGAAGGAGATCATCTGAGATAGGACACATGTCTAAACTTTCAAATGGATCAATAAAGTGGAGAGCATGCTCCATAGTCTGTATAGGATGACTTACCTATTCAACTGCTAGGACCAAGTCCTGAGAAGGTAAGCATGAAAACAGAGGCTGATTCTCAGTAGCAATTGAACGCAAAGGACATGAGGCCACATAGCTCACCTGTGGCGGGGTAGTGTCTATAGAAACACTGGGAATCAATAAAGGAAAGACCTGGTCTCTAGTTGGGTCAGGATATGGATCAAGAAAATCCAACTGATCGATAGTGACAATTTCTTCGTCATGATTAAAGCACATCACACGAAAGAATGTTGACACAACAACTTGCATGGCATAGACATAATCACGTCCAAGGAGCATATTGAATTCCAAGGGGTCTTCTATCACCATGAAGTCAACTAAGACGGTCTTCCCACCCAAAGTAGCAAGTTCTTCTATCAAACATTAGTAACTGACTAGTAGTCAACACAAGGCTGGGAGATCTAATGCCTCACCAAGCACAAGCAGACAAGACACTAACTGAGGCTCCTTCCTCAACAATACAATGAGAAATCATGTATGATTCAACTTTGACCTTTATCTGGAAAGGTGCATCAGAAGAAAGGCGCGGCTCAACTAGGCTATCCCAATTAAAGGAAGCAATCCGAGAGCTTGGTGGGGGTTGATCCGAAACGAGTTCAATGCCCCCTTGTTCAGTAAGTTCTGAACTGGCAGTGAAGAAAATGTTACTAGCAGACACTTCACTCTCCAAAGGAAGAGTGGGATTGATCGACAATGGAATCAATTCAACTGCTTCGTGAAAGTCACTCTCTAAAGGGAGAGTGGGATTGACCAAAGATGAAATTGGTTCAATCACATCAGGATCACTCTTCGAAAGAAGTGTGGGATCGACCAAATCTGAGATTGGTTCGATCAATTGATCAACCAAAGGTTGAGTAGGTTGTTGAGAAACTATAGGTTGTTCAGGAAAAGGAAATTCTTGATTCTTGGACCACACTCTTCGCACCTCTATGATAACAGGGCACTGGTGAGTAAGATGATCTCCCTCGCATAACTTACAAGAGAACTTAAGTTTGCACTTCGAACGACCAGTTTTCTCAACGCTGTCAACATGACTAGCAGTGGATGACTGTTTTCTCTCAGCATAACCTGCAGAGGTGGAGAGTTTCCCCCCAGCATGATCACCATAGGCTGGGTGATTGGGTCCAACCTGACTAAGAGAGGCTGGTTGTTGAGAGACTTCATAATGTTCAAAAACAGGATGACCATAAAACCAAAATCTTTGCACCTCCGCGATAGAAGGTCATTTATAAGTAAGGTGGTCTCCCTCACAAAGATTACAAGGAAACTTGGGCTTGTGTTTTGAATAGTTAGTCTTTTCAACAGTGTCAACATGACTCGTAGTGGCTGACAAATTGTCTTCAGCATGAACCACAGAGGCTGAGAGACTGCCCCCAACATGACTTGCAGAGGTTGAGAGACTGGGTCCAACATGATTTGCAGAGGTTGGACAGGCACCACCAGCATGAAAAATAGAGGCTAAATGGTTAGGATCAACATGCTTTGTAGCAGTTGAGTGTGTGCCCCCAGCATGAACTACAACGGCTGGGTGGATGGATCCAACATGACTTGCAGAGGTTGGATGGGGAGGTTCAACTTGAACATCAGAGGTTGAATGAGTGCCCTCAGCATGAACTATAGAGGCTGAGTGACTGGATCTAACATGACCTGGAAAGGTTGGAAGGATCCCACCAACATGATCAACAGAGGCTATATGGTGAAGATCAACTTGACTTGCAGAGGTTGAGTGCTTAGATCCAACATGACCTGCAGAGGTTGGATAGGTGCCCCCAACATGAACTATAGAGGTTGGGTGGTGAGGTTCAACTTGACTTGCAGAGGTTGAATGGGTGCCCCCTTTATTATGTGCCTTCTTCCTATTCCTCCTTCTTTTACTCCTTTTAGACAGTCAGTTACTAGTATCAATACTTTCACCGCATGAGGTAGAAGGAGTAGGAGAATCAACTACAGGTGAAGGGGAAGTAGTGTTTTGATGCCCTTAATATAAGGAGCTTACTTGAGAAGCACCAGGAGCATTCAGGATAGTTGGAGTGGAAAACAACCCCATCGGTAGCCCTAGGGTGAATCCAGGTAGATTCAGGGTGGCCATCAAGGGAACACCAACATTTCCAGTGAGAGAAATAGTACAAGGAGTTCCCAGCATGGGGATCTCTTGGTTGGTGTTCAAAGGGGTGTTAGACATAGTTTCAAACAAGGAGACAAATTTTGAGGTCATCAGGAAACCAAAAGTACCAAGCACACACCTGAAGGCACACTAAGTACAAACAAACCACACAGCACTCACTAAAAATTCCTAAATCCAAACAGACAAACAGGTATAAGATACGCTTTCCAAAAGAAAGCTGATAAACAGTTACTTGGCGTCCCTGTAGATGTTCTTAGGCACAAGCAGAGGAATCACCCACCGCCCTCCCACACCTTCTACCGTGGTTACCTTCCAAGCCCGTCCAAGGTCAACCAGAAATAGCCTTTTTGTGCACCTGTGTATGAACCCTAGATGTCAAAGAGACTAAAGGCTACCTTAACTATATTGACAGTCTGGGGGGATAGTCGCAAGCCTGGTTCGTACGCATGGGCAGGATAGCAAAGCCCGAAACCCTGTCTAAGACAGAATCCCCAGATGCGCAAAAACCTTGGTCTACGCTTTGACAAGGAATCAAAGGGTTATCTCCTCATTCCAAGTCTCCACGTGGCCTCGTGCTTAACTCCCATTTGAGAGGAGCTTCCCAGCTACAATCAATGTAGAAAAGGGTTTACCTAGTGATTGGCCAACTACGTCTAAAATTTTATACTTGTGGGGAGTTTAAATTCCCTATCCCACAAGTCTAGCCTGAGCTAGTTGGTGTATGACCCTATAAAATAAAAATTACTAATAATTTTTAAATTATATCATTTATTTTAAGGGTTGTTTTTAGTTAGAGGGTAAATGGCATGAAACTTATGTGGTATTTTGACTCAAAGTTGAAACAAAATGACTAAACAAAGAGAACTAAAATGCAGAAAACAAAAACTATTCTCTTGATTTTTTAAATAGAAACTTGAAAGCCACAAAAGAACAATTTCTTTTTATATTTTTTTGAAAAATAATGATATGCAGTTTATTAAAGACAAAACCCTAATCTACATGCATATAAAGCAAACATGTGTTTTTTTAAATTTTTCTTTCATAAATGCAAAAGAAAAACAGCATATCAACTAATGCAAGCAAGTAATGTAAGCAAAGCAAATAGACAACTACTATGCACCTAAATGCACAATTCTTGAGTATGCTTGAAATAAATTAACTATATAAAGTAAGCAAAATGAAGCAACTCAGATTCATAAAACCAAAGATCAACCACCTAAGGAAGACTTGGAAAAACCTAGCTTGGGAATACACAATGAATGGAAATCACTGAAATCAAACAAAGGAAAGTGACAAACCAACCCTATCCAGAGATAGAAAAGGATAAAAATAGTGTCTAGAACCCTGATCACTGATTCAGACAACCAACACTCGAACCTCTCCCCCAACAGGAAAATCCACTTCAAGTTGCTAACAGAAAGACAATCTAAGCAATAAAAACTCAAGGGCTTACTAAGAAGCACAAAGTATGGCTAACAGGGTCATCAAACTTATAGTGCAATGTTAAAATTAAAGACCACTAAGCAAAGAAAAATCCATAGAGGGACAGGGACAAGCAAACCCTAACCCAAAAATTTTGTGCTCAAGCTTGTACGTGACTATGTACAAGAGCAACCCGCGTACACAGACCTCTGTACGTGACTGTGTAGTATAGAAACTCACGTACTGGAGTTAAATTTTTTAAAAAAGAGAAAAATTACAAAGGTCTTCAAACACCACTGCAAGTATGAACTAAAACAAGACACCGCACACTGAATCAGAGCAAAGACTAGGCATGTATCTACAGAGTTAACCCACAGTAGTCTAGGCTCCCCAGGGGAGTCGCCAGTTTTTTTGTTCAGGAATAAACACCCTTGTAACCTAGGGTCTGGGGTTACCAAAGTACTTCTAAAACTTGCAGACAATCGGCTTTAAAGTACAGAAAGAAAATAGGGAGAAATGTTGGACTCACCCGATTACCGATGGTTGATCCAAGCTTTGTCTTCTCCCGCTCTACTTCTCTCCAAAGATTTCAGGGATGCACCTCCTTCACCTACAAAGAGAAAATTCTCCAAGTACAATCTTATATATGTATATATGACCGGTTAGATAAACAACATATATAGTGCTTAATCAAATTTATTCATCAACCATTATACATGAAAGAGACTCAACACAAAGTTGGAAGAAGAATTTTCTTTATTAACAATCAGTGAATGAGATAAGTGTACAACCCAACGCCTGAGAGAAGGGCTCCTCTGCAACCAAAAGATTCTAAGTTTAGCTGCTCCAAAGACTTCTGAAGATATACCACCAGCATAACTTTGCTCTCCAAGATTCATTCTATTAATGGCCTCCTCAAGGCCTCTATTTATACTTTGGGAAATAGAGCAGTTTCGAAGGTTGAGGAGGTTGGGACAGTTGAGATGGTTAATGATTAGGGCTCAACTAATCTCCATTAATCATGATTTATATTTTTTAATGTCGAATGGATGTGTACGCAACTATTGATACTGGCAACCCGCATATGACACGCGAGTTTCTCTAAGGGAAACCCGTGTATAGATCTGTATGCGGGTTGCAATGGAAATAGTCGTGTACAGTACGCAAGTTGTCAATGAGGATAGTCACCTATGTATGCGAGTTTCAATGGAGATAGTCACGTACGAAAATCAACACTTAGAAAAATAAAATGGAAAGCTGGTTGAAGGGTAAATGCATCTCATGTCATGCCCATCTATAGTGTCTAGGCAAACTTCAATCCTGAAATGTCCTTTTGTGTGCCAACATAATGAATTGTCAGCACTCAGATGGAGAAGTGCCATTTGGGTTGATAACAGTCAATCCATAGGGATCCTTTAAAGAATATATGGAGTGATATTGAAGTTTTCGTATGAAGTGTCATGATGGACTCTTGAGGTAGGGTACTAACCCTTGAAGACCCCCTTAAAATATGAAGATCCACAAATTAAGGATGAGTTTAAGGAGACAATAAAAGAAGATAGTAGATCATGAAGAAGTATATAAATAGAGAGACACATATTTCATTTTATCATCAATCAAGTCTCTATTTAAATTGCATATATTTGGAGAAAAAATGTGAAAATTTTTTAGGAGCATTTTCTAGGAATCTTTGAGGATTGAGGAGATTCACAAAAAATGACATAACTTTCTCATACAGTATTGGAATTACAAAATTCTTGGGTCATTGGAAAACTGGTTGCAAGTGATATGTTATGAATCTATATAGATAATCTATTGGTTTCTATATTGTCTATTCATATTGTAATCTTGGAAAAGGTATGATTCATACTTGTGGGTTTCTTTTGTGATGGCACATGTCTTCAATGGATAGAGCTCATCTTTGACCTTGGTATGTGAGCCTCTTTCTTGGTATATATATTTGAAGTCATTGGATTTGGTATAGAGGTTATGATAAAGGTTATATTGGAATAGATATTGATGGTTATAGTTGGATAGATAATGGTATTATGTATGGATTGATTTGATGTAAATGATTGAAAATGGAAATGAAATATTTTGATGAGTGTTTCTGGGAATTATTGGGAATTGAAAGTGAGGTATTGATAGCTTGATGTTGTGATAAAAACAAGAATAGTGATACATAAACAAGGACAGTGATACAGGAAAAAGGATTGTGATACGAGAACAAGGACAGTGATACAGGTACATGGACAAAGATACAGGTATAGGTTGTCAGAGACAATGATACATGGATCCTTACAGATTGTTTCCTCTATTCATATCAGGGAAGCAGGATGGGGCAAGGATAAGAGATTGTAATCTCCTTTATGTTGGTGTATGAGAATTGTGAGTTGGTGCTCACTGAGGATTGGATTCCTCTCTACAGGTTGGATCATGTGACCTTAGGAGCTTGAATCCTCCTTTTAGTTGGAGATAATAAACCAGGGTGTTGGAGCCTCCTTCTAGTTGGTGCTATAAAATCAGGGAGTTGGTGCTTCCTTCTAGTTGATTCTGGTAAACATGTTGGGTGTAATCTTCATACTGCAAACAACATCTTTTGTGGTTTTCTCCCATTTGGGTTTCCACGCTAAATATATTGTGAATTGTGTATGATTTTTATGTGATGGTGAATGATATTGTTAATGGTTAATTTTACATGTTAAAAGTGGTAAAAACTGCCCAATAATGATTCACCCCCCTCTCAGCATTGTTGAATATCCCAACACCTTTAAACATTTAAAGGATTGTTTCTCTTCCCCATAGGATGGCATAATGTCATATATTTTACTAATTCCTTCCAATAACCTTTCCCATGAAAATATGTTGAGTCTCCAATCCTCCCTATTTTAATTTCGTACAACATTGGACAATCTCAAATTTAGATCCCTAATATATCTATTCATCTTTTTTTTGAAATCTTGTTGATGAAATTCCTCCTTTGAAACCTGATAAATGTTGTAAGTATCTTCATAAACACAATACTTATTCCATATAATACTATCATGTTTTGAAAACACATTATTCCCTTCCTACATATTTGAGTCTTATTTCCCACATCTCCTTCTAATGTTCCATGGTCACCTTTATTGTCACAACCCCAAATTTTTTTGCAAAAATTTAAAAATTTTCGAGTTAACAATAAATGTTATAACCTGTGGTTTTACTAACAGCTAACAATTAACCTCAAGATCAGTTAAGTAAGTGGTTTCTTAACCGTTTATTTTTCACAGCAGGATAAAAAAAATTTGTGTGATATTTGCTTCAGTTTACTGATTAACTCTTTTATGTCAGTAGGTGGAATCTACTTTTAGATCTGGGGCTTACTTAGCATTCGTGCTAACGCAGATGAATACTGTTTCTTACAGTTTTTACAGGTATGATCGATCGAGTATATATATTTTTTTAAAATTTATTAATGTCAGCAGTATTTTAATTGCAAATTAAAAAGCTTAGTACAATAAGCTGCTAAATACTAGACAGCTGCTGTAAGGTAAAATCATTTGATTTTCATCAGTTGTTCAGATAAACCAACTTACAAAAAGTGTAATGTCAGTATAGTATAATTGCAACTTTATCATTCGATTATCAGATATGTGTATTTCTTCTCTAGTCTAAGTGTTTAGTAATACTCATAAACGTTGTTGTTACTTGACAATATTTTGCAATATTATCTTGTCTTGCTTGTATAATCATTTGCCCTTAAAAATTATTTTTATAGGGTACTCATAGCCTATTATCTTATAAACAGTAAGAACTCTTGAATGTAGAAACTAAGACCATTAAATTCTTCTACAAGAGCTTAAGGCTACCCATACTTTGTTCCTAAGTTTAACTCTGAATTCTACTTACTTTTGAAAATGTAAAAGGGTCATCCTTAGTCATATCATCAGTTTTATCTCTTTAATTATATTACTGTAGACTAGACAACTTATATGAACATAAATCCAAAATGGAAGTACTCCCAAATATTAACAAGTAATGTCACATAAACTATACGACATATTCTTGTGATAATACTTTTATCTTTAAAAATGTACTACATAGTTTTCGATGCTATGGGATTATCAGTTCATTTATAATTCTTCATTATGCATAAATGACTTGTTTGATGAGCCAATAATCTACAAAAGTTTGTTATTGTCACATATTCAAATGTAGCCTTAACTTCTTGGCATTATCATAAGATACTTTCTATAAATGTTAGACTTAGAAATTTCCTAAATAAAAAGGGTCTACAATACCCAAGCTCTAAAAATGAGTGGTATAATAGTGGTTAACTTACCATGCACTTAAATCCCAAACTTCATCGAGTTCAAGTTTGCAAGGAACAACTCAAGGGTCTTAAAAAACTTTGTTACTAGAGTTGCCACGGTCTTGTAATAGTTAATATGCACTCTAGAAATACTATACTAAAGACTTAACTAAGTCTTAATCTAAAAACTTAACATATATCCTATGCTATCTAACTTATTAAAAACAAGTTAGAAAGTAGTTATGCCATCACTCAACTCATTATGATAATGTATAATATAAAACAATATATGTTAAAGTAGCGAGGGTTTGGCTTAATCCACGTCGGGTTTATGCTTATAATTGCATATGATTCAAAGCTTGGTCAACGTACACTCTTCTACGTTAATGATTTGGTGATTAGGTGCAAATAATACATAATGTGGATGATTAGAGGTTAGCTCCACATTATTGGGACCCCGCACTGCAAAAACAAACAAATAATATATTCTCCATGCAGGAACTATGGATCAAGACCCTCGTTGTGGAATAAATTTCAAGCTACGTGCAACAATCCCGTCCATGTGTGAAGACTATAAAATGCTCAGGAAACTTAACCTAAAGCATTGTTATCCCGCAGTTTACGCTGCTCGAGGGCTCGTCTTCCATGGCCGCCGATGTTCTCCTGGTTAATGTCACTTTAATCCTTGGCTTTGTGCTATTTCTGTTCTCTAATGAGTGATTTTGATTGTTAAACTTCCTCTATCAGTCGTGGGCTTGTTCTTCTTTTGCTGTTTGCGTTTCGCTGCCTGAAACCTTCTCCCCAATGCCTGTGTAGTTTGGTGAATCTTCAGTTTCCTTCTCGGCTCTTCGTAGCTTGCTACTGTATGAGGTTTTTAAGAGTTAATAGGTTCTCCAATGTGTCGTTTGTAGGTGATAGTGCTTACGAAACGGCTCACCTTACTCCCCATGACAGGTAAAGATTATATACACCATTCTTTTATACTCAACAAGTTTTCAATAAAGAAAATATCTTCAGCTTTTTACACGTAATAAGGTTGCTGGCAAGGGTTTACACTTTGCTGCAGGTGTTCATGGAATTGCAGCTCATACAGGGATAAAAGACTACCCTTGCACCAGCCGTGGCTCGTGGCTCCATTTCGGGTAAGCCCCGTGGTTTGAAGGATGGGTTATCTCCTTAAAATGCAGTTGGGGTGGTCGTTGGACTCACCCAGGGTTTGAATACCATTTCTCGTCTTGCCATGAGTTATATTGTGTTGTTTTTAAACTATTACAGTTATTATAGACACGTTTTTAAAATCAAACCCTCGACACTGTGGATGCACTTTGTGAGTGTAGTATTTTTTATTGAAGCTTGGCTTCATAGTCTGTTTTGGATGTGTGCTTGCGAAGATGGCTTCGCTGCAACTTTTTTTTTATTGTTGGCTGTTGAGCTATACTCTGTAAAAATTAGGGTTTATACCCTTTTTAAAAGCTAATGAAGTTAATTCTCAGTTGGAGTATTTATCAGGTTTTTATATGTTAAAAGTTGAAAGCTATACTCATAGCCGTGATGATAATCTTGAGTATTTGATGAAATTCACCGGTTAGGGTTTAACCTGTAAAACCCTTGTTTGGTTTATTTTACTCTTAAGTTGATAATTATATTGTTTTCTCTATTTTAGTTTATTTGTCCTTAAAGGACTGAGAATGAATTATTTTAATTTTCTATAATGATTACACAGTTTACAAGAGAAATGATTATTATGTCGGTAATGGCAATGTTTTTAGTTTTAAGGGTTTAAATCCCAATAATTAGATATATGCTGTTTTTAATAGATTCTGTTTCTTTTATAAAATCCATTGCACCTGTTAGATAATAATTTGAAAAGATATTAACCTAAGTATAACCTAGGTTACTATAGTATTTAGAATTATTCATAATTTATATTTCATTATTTATCATTTATGCTCAATTCATGAGCTAGGGTTTTGCTCCCTTTTATTTTTAATAGGATAATGTTTTCCTATGTTATTACCTTGTAATTATTATTACTGTATTTATAAATTATTAACCTATAGTTGTTCTCTGTTTTAAGAGTAATAATAACTGTATTTACATTTATAGTACTATTATTTAAGTAGTACACCCATTCTTAAGTTTATGTTAAATTTTGTTTATATAATGGTTATGACTGAAACAGTCTGTAAAATTACGTTAGTTTTATTTAATTTTTATCTGTGGATTACTTAGAATACAAATTGAAGAACCTCCATACTTATCAGTGTTCTTTATATTTACACTGTTCTACAGAATTATAATATAGTTTACAGTATTTACGTAACTCTAAGTTACTTCTGTCCTTTAACTATTAAGCTCGGTAAGGACTACTGTAATCTTTATCATATTATTTAATTATAGTTCAAATAGATACAGGAAAAATTAATTGTTAGTAAGGGAAAAGCTATTAGTAATATATTTATACCTATTCTTAACATAAACTATTAATATCCAGTTGATGAAACTAATTCTTCTATTTCCAAGTAAAAGTACAGTTTATGTAAATAAAGACTGTGTAGAAAATTATTGATAAAATTTAGCTACTGATGTCAGTCAGTACTATAAGTAAAATTATGTATTAACATGCTATTTGCACAGTCTATTTCTAATGACATGTCTGCAAACAAATTAATAATCTTCTAAAAAGCATCTATCTACAAAAAGGTAACATTTCATTACTCTAAACATGAGTATTCAATTCATTATAATCCTATCACACTTTATATACTTAAACAAACTACCTGTGCTAGAGTACGATCTAGATTACTCTAGATGGGGAAAAACACAGGTAGAATTTATCTTTCATCACTGTACAAATTTAGTCTAGAATAACTAAGAGGTTTTAATACAGCATATCATAACATCAATCATTTACTGATCATACCTAGAGAATAACTGTAACACAGGAATTTAAGAGATAATGAAACCTGTCTTTAAAGCTAGACGATAACAGCAATGGGAGGCCGTTCCTCCCTACCAACTCCTGGAGAGTGCTCAAACAACGAATTATTAGGACCCCCGAACCTGTTCTGGTCTGCTTGGCTGGAACTAGGTGGAGAAAACAACAAAGTACCAGTCTTGAGACTCAATACCAACTCTACACACTGCAGTCAGATCTTTCAGCTGCAAAGCTGCACTAGATCAACTTCCTGTAGTTTACCCCTCAAACACATTCCTTCAATTTTCCCTTTCCCAATAAATTCCTTGAAGTGCATTCACCTGAAAGATTCTTCTCCTAGAATGAGAAGCCTCAACTCTCTACATTGGGAATTTTTAATAAGATTGCCTAGGTCTTTTTGGGTTAGTTGTCATTAATTGAGCCACCTGCTTTGATCCCACTTTCTTGGGGGATCATGACCCCAAATGTAGGGAAGTTTCCACCTGCAACATAGGAAGTGTTTGAGGATGATGCCACTTGTATTTTTTCTCTCTACCTAGTTCCTTCCACCACTTGACCAGTAACACTCTTTTTAACAACTCTCCCAGGCTGTTGTCTCCACTTTTATTTATTAAAAATTAAATATTCAGAATTACATTCCACATCCTTAACTCTTTTGAGTCATCAGTTTCATTTAGCATTAAATTTAACATAATGTTTGGGAATAATATACAAATAAAATAACATTATTTTACAAAATTGGGGCATGTGACATACACACCCCCTTAAAATATAACATCGTCCTCGATGTTATTTATTCCTCATCCTCCGAAGTCCCCTGGAACAAAATTGGATATGCGTCTCGCATCTTACTTTCCAATTCCCAGGTGGCTTCTTTAGGACTAAGGTGCTTCCATTGCACCTTCACCTGTCCAATGGTGAGGTTCTGAAGTGTAATTTTCCTCCTCCCAAGGATACAGTCCAGTTCCACCAGGAATTCTCCTTCTGGTTCCACCTGTACAACATTCCAATTAACCACATGAGTAGCATCATGAACATATTTCTTTAAAACAGAAATATGAAAAACATTATGTACTATTAATTTAGGTGGTAATACTAATTGATAGGCTACTTGACCAATCCTAGACAATATTTCAAATGGACCGCAGTAACGAGGTGCCAATTTTGCACAACTCCCCAGTCTTAGAGAGCTTTTCTTGGGCCTTACCTTGATGAACACATGTTCACCTACCTAGAACTCCTTTGGAGTTCTTTTCAAGTCTGCTTGACTCTTCTGCCGATCCTGTGCCACCTTTAAATTTCCCTGCACTTGTTTCACAATTTCCTCCATTTCTTTCAACAATTCTGGACCCAATACCAATCTATCTACTGGATTACTCCAAGAGATAGGAGTATTACATTTTCGTTCGTACAAAATTTCAAATGGACTGAATCTAGCTGATGCCTGATAATTGTTATTATACGCAAATTCCACTAGATGTAAATAGTCTTCCCACTTACCTGGCTGATCTTTCACATACATTCTCAATAAATCTTCCAGTACCTGGTTTACCCTTTCAGTTTGTCCATCTGTTTGAGGATGGAAAGAAGTACTGAAATTCAATGTTGTATTTAATCCTTTAAACAAGGACTTCCAAAAGTTCCCTGTGAACTTAGGATCTCTGTCTGAGATTATGATTTTTGGTATCCCATGTAATCAAAAAATATGCTTTAGAAAAATATCAGCTATATTGGCAGCCTTGTAAGTAGTTTTAACAGGTATAAAATGAGCTGCCTTACTTAACTTATCAACCACTACCATAATAGAGTCATTCTGATTCTGATTTCTAAGCAGTCCAGTAATAAAGTCTAGACTAATCACTTCCCATTTCCAGCTAGGAATAGGTAAAGGCTGCAGCAAACCAGCTGGGTGTTGGTGTTTGGTTTTTACGTGTTGACATTCTAAACATCTTGGAAAATAATCAGCTACTTCAGTTTTCATATTTGGCCAAAAATACTCCTTTCTTAGCATGGTTATAGTTTTTTGATAACTTGGATGACCTGAATATGGTGTTTTATGGATTTCATCCAGAATTAACAACTTAACTTTAGGTACATTAGGTACATACAGTTTATCTTTAAACAGTAAAAACTCCTTTTCATTTAAGCTGTAACCTTTTATTAAGTTTTCTGTGAGGTTTTCCTTAGCCTTAGCTTGTAATTTCTGATAAATTTCATCTTGTTTTACCCCTTCTTTAAGCTGTTCATCTGAGTCTGAAACATAAGTATTGATTGCTGTTGCAAAATTCAGCCTTGCGTTCCTACTTAATGCATCAACGACTTTATTTTCTTTACCTTTTATATGTTGTATTTCAAAATCATACTCGCTTAAGAAAGCTAACCACCTAGCTTGTCTAGCATTTAGATTCGGCTAATCTAAAAGATATTTTAGTCCTTTATTATCAGTCATTAAAACAAATTTTCTGTCGATTAGGTGGTGTCGCCACATTTTTAAGGTGTGTATCATAGCTGCTAGCTCCAGATCATATGTTGCGTAATTCCTTTCATGAATTTTTAACTTTATAGACTCATAGGCAATAACATGCCCTTCTTGAGTCAAAACACCTCCTAAGCCTTCATTACAAGCATCAATGCATACTACAAACTCTTTATTAGGATCTGCTATTCTTAAAATAGGTGCACTGGTTAATAAAGTTTTCAACTTCTTAAAGCTTTCTTCACATTTCTAGTTCCAGTCGAACTTCTTTCCTTTTTTCTACAAGGAAGTTATCGGATTGGCTATCCTCGAGAAACCTTCAATGAAGCTCCGGTAATAACCGGTAATGCCCATGAAAGATCTAACATCCGTCACATCTTTAGGAGCCGGCCAATCTTCGATTTCCCGTATCTTTTTAGGATTTACAGAAATTTCTTCCTTGGTCACTACATGACCTAAATACTGAATCTTATCCTTAAAGAAGTCACACTTACTAAACTTTGCAAAGAGTTGATGTTCTCGCAACTCTTGCAAAAAAAAATTTAGGTGTTCTTTATGTTCTTCTTCAGTTTTTGAATAGATTAAGATGTTGTTGATGAACACAACCACGAAATTATCTAAATACTTATGCATTATATTGTTCATTAAACACATAAAGACAGCTGGGGCGTTAGTAAGCCCGAATGGCATTACGACAAATTTGTAGTGTCCATATCTTGTTCTAAAGGCTGTCTTGAAGATGTATTCATCTTTAATCCTCACTTGATGATATCCCGACCTTAAATCTATCTTTGAGAATACCGTGGCTCCATGTAGTTGATAAAATAAATCATCTATGCGGGGCAACAGATATCGATTTTTAATAGTCATTTTGTTTAACTGACGGTAATCTATGCATAATCGCATAGTTCTGTCTTTCTTTTTAACAAAGATGACAAGTTCCCCCTAGGGAGACACACTTGGCTGAATGTATTTTTGATCTATTAACTCTTTTAATTGCGATTTTAACTCATTAAGCTCCAATATGTTCATTCGGTACGGGGCCTTTGAGCTGGTTATTGCACCCGGTACCAGCTCAATGGTGAAATCCAATTCCCTTTTTGGAGGTAATCCTGGAATTTCTTCTAGGAATACATCAGCATATTCTTTTAAAACAGGGATATCTTCTATTTTTAACTTGTCTGTTTCAATTTTACTTTCTTTATCGGTAATTGTTACAGCGTAAGCTTTGCATCCTTTTCTAACAGCTCTTTTAAGTTGTAAAGCAGAAATCTGCCTTACCATAGTTTTTCTAGGAATACCCTTAACAATTACTGGTTGTTCATCACTGTTTAAGCATGTAAAAGTTTTATCGTAACAATTTAAAATTACTCTATGCTGTTCTAACCAGTCCATACCAATCAGCTAATCATATGAGCCAAGTGGCAAAATGTTAAGTTTAACAATAGTTTCAAGTTTATCCATAAGTAAAGCACATTCTTTCACAAAGCAAGTTACTTTTCTTTTAGCCCCAGTGGCTAACTGAACTAACCATGAATTTTCAAACTTATCGACATATAACTTACATTTTTCCACTATCTGAGGTGCAATATAACTGAGACTAGATCCTGGATCAATTAAAATGTTTACAGGGGTCTGATTAATCATACCTTCTACTTCCACCATGGAAGTCTAGTATTCAGCTTGTCGGTTCTCCAAGGCTTCATTAATTTTGGGCATGCTCCTCGCTAGTTCCCCAACAGTCATCTCCTCCTGTATGGTATGAATTTTGCTAGCAGTCTTCTTCCAGTTTGGATAGACTGAAGCATAGTGTGGGCCATTACATTCCCAGCACTTGACAGGCTCTTTGCGATCAAAATTCTTAGTAAAATTTCCAGGATTATTTGCAGTTTCCTTACCCTTAAAATTGTTCTGATTATTGGGTGTACTAATCCTATTTCCCTGGAAATTCTTGTTGTTAGAATAGTTTTTGGCCTTATTATTCTTAAAATTCTTATTAGGCACAAAATCCTTCTTCTTGAATGCGGGCTGATTGTTATTTTTCTTAGCCTTCCAGTTGGCCAAGATTTCTTTCTTTCGATTCTGCTCAAAGCAAAAATTAGCCTTCCTCATAGCTTCCTCCAAAGTCTTGGGGTTATCATATTCAATTCTATCTTTAATATGATATGGTAAACAGCTAAGGAATCGCTGTACTTTTGGTTTCTCATCCACTAGGCAGGGTACATACCTAAGTAGACTTAAAAATGTACTGTTCAGGTCCTTCATTGTCATTGAACCTAACTTTAGTTCATAAAACTCCTTAGCCCTTTCCTCGTAATACTGCTCAAACAGAAATTTCTTTTTAAAATACCGCTTAAAGGTACTCCAGTTAACTTCCTTCTCTTTTATACCCTTAACTCTCTTCAAGTCCTGCCACCAAATATCAGCCTTTCCTGAGAGGTTATATATAGCCATCTTAGCCTTTAACTGGTTAGAATAATTATATATCTGGAAGTACTTCTTCATCCCGGACAACCAGGACTTAGCTTCCTCCCCCTTCTCAGTCTCTCCATTAAAGGTTGGTGGTTTTATCTTTTTGAATTCCCCTGAGATTTCCTCATAAGGTTTATATTTCCTCTTCTTGACGTATAGATCATCATCACTACTATCACTAGTAGTATGGTAACTTTGTCATTCACCAAACACTTCTGATGATGAACTCCTTTCAGTCTTTGTATGCTTCATCTTTTTAGATTTTCTTGGATGACTAGCATCTTCAGATTCTGACCTTCTACCCTTTCCTTCGGTTTGAAACTTTTCCATTAGGATCTGATTCAGCTCTTCTTAAGCTCTCAGAATCCTTTCATTCTCTTTCTTTACAGAATC
>LPNX010967567.1:371457-464040 GCA_001517045.1 Pseudotsuga menziesii | reverse complement strand
AAAAAAAAAAAAAAAAAAAAAAAAAAAAAAACGTTAGCATAAGAATTTAATTTACTGTTTTGTGAAAGCTAGTCGGGCTGCATCAAGGCCTAGTGTTTGAACCTTATGCTCTGATACCACATGTCACAACCCCAATTTTTTTCGCAAAAATTTAAAAATTTTTGAGTTAACAATAAATGTTGTAACCTGCGGTTTTACTAACAGCTAACAGTTAACCTCAAGATTAGTTAAGTAAGTGGTTTCTTAACAGTTTATTTTTCATAGTAGGATAAAAATATTTTGTGTGATATCTGCTTCAGTTTACTGATTAGCTCTTTTATGTCAGTAGGTGGAATCTACTTTTAGATCCGGGGCTTACTTAGCATTCGTGCTAATGCAGATGAATACTGTTTCTTACAGGTTTTTACAGGTATGATCGATCGAGTATATATTTTTTTAAAGATTTATTAATGTTAGCAGTATTTTAATTGCAAATTAAAAAGCTGAGTACAATAAGCTGCTAAATACTAGATAGCTTCTGCAAGGTAAAATCATTTGATTTTCATCAGTTGTTCAGATAAACCAGCTTAGAAAAAGTGTAATGTCAGTATAGTATAATTGTGAATTTATCATTCGATTCTCAGATATGTGTATTTCTTCTTTAGTCTAAGTGTTTAGTAATACTCATAAACGTTGTTGTTACTTGACAATATTTTGCAATATTATCTTGTCTTTCTTGTATAATCATTTGCCTTTAAAAGTTATTTTTATAGGGTACTCATAGCCTATTATCTTATAAACAGTAAGAACTCTTGAATGTAGAAACTAAGACCATTAAATTCTTCTACAAGAGCTTAAGGCTACCCATACTTTGTTCCTAAGTTTAACTCTGAATTCTACTTACTTTTGAAAATGTAAAAGGGTCATCCTTAGTCATATCATCAGTTTTATCTCTTTAATTATATTACTGTCCACTAGACAACTTGTATGAACATAAAGCCAAAATGGAAGTACTCCCAAATATTAACAAGTAATGTCGCATAAACTATACGACATATTCTTGTGATAATACTTTTATCTTTAAAAATGTACTACATAGTTTTTGATGCTATGGGAGTTATCAGTTCATTTATAATTCTTAATTATGCATAAATGACTTGTTTGATGAGCCAATAATCTACAAAAGTTTGTTATTGTCACATATTCAAATCTAGCCTTAACTTCTTGGCATTATTATAAGATACTTTATATAAATGTTAGACTTAGAAATTTCCTAAATAAAAAGGGTCTACAATACCCAAGCTCTAAAAATGAGTGGTATAACAGTGGTTAACTTACCATGCACTTAAATCCCAAACTTCATCGAGTTCAAGTTTGCAAGGAGCAACTCAAGGGTCTTAAAAAACTTTGTTACTAGAGTCGCCACGGTCTTGTAATAGTTAATATGCACTTTAGAAATACTATAATAAAGACTTAACTAAGTCTTAATCTAAAAACATAACATATATCCTATGCTATCTAACTTATTAAAACCAAGTTAGAAAGTAGTTATGCCATCACTCAACTCGTTATGATAATGTATAATATAAAACAATATATGTTAAAGTAGCGAGGGTTTGGCTTAATCCACGTTGGGTTTATGCTTATAATTACATATGATTCAAAGCTTGGTCAATGTACACTCTTCTATGTTAATGATTTGGTGATTAGGTGCAAATAATACATAATGTTGATGATTAGAGGTTAGCTCCACATTATTGGGCTGTTGATAAAGCTTTTACCCCACGTTGCAAAAACAAACAAATAATATATTCTCCATGCAGGAACTATGGATCACGACCCTCGTTGTGGAATAAATTTGAAGCTACGTGGAGCAACCCTGTCCATGTGTGAAGAATATAAAATGCTCAGGAAACTTAACCTAAAGTATTGTTATCCCGCAGTTTACGCTGCTCCAGGGCTCGTCTTCCATGGCCGCCGATGTTCTCCTAGTTATTGTCACTTTAAACCTTGGCTTTGTGCTGTTTTCGTTCTCCAATGAGTGATTTTGATTGTTAAAATTCCTCTATTAGTCATGGGGTTGTTCTTCTTTTGCTGTTTGCGTTTCGCTACCTGAAACCTTCTCCCCAATGCCTGTGTAGTTTGGTGAATCTTCAGTTTCCTTTTCGGCTCTTCGTAGCTTGCCATTGTATGAGGTTTTTAAGAGTTAATAGGTTCTCCACTGTGTCATTTGTAGGTGATAGTGCTTGCGAAATGACTCACCTTACTCCCCGTGACAAGTAAAGATTACATACACCATTCTTTTATACTCAACAAGTTTTCAATAAAGAAAATATCTTAAGCTTTTTACACGTAATAAGGTTGCTGACAAGGGTTTACACTTTGCTACAGGTGTTCATGGAAGTGCATCTTGTACAGGGATAAAATACTACCCGTGTGCCAGCCGTGGCTCGTGGCTCTATTTCGGGTAAGCCCCGTGGTTTGAAGGATGGGTTCTCTCCTTAAAATGCAGCTGGGGTGGTCGTTGGACTCACCCAGGGTTTGAATACCCTTTCTCGTCTTGCCACAAGTTATATTGTGTTGTTTTTAAACTGTTATAGTTATTATAGACATGTTTTTAAAATCAAACCCTCGACAGGGTGGATGCACTTTGTGAGTGTAGTATTTTTTATTGAAGCTTGGCTTCACAGTCCATTTTGGATGTGTGCTTGCGAAGATGGTTTCGCTGCAACTTGTTTTTTATTGTTGGCCGTTGAGCTGTACTCTGTAAAAATTAGGGTTTATACCCTTTTTAAAAGTTAATGAAGTTAATTCTCAGTTGGAGTATTTATCAGGTTTTTATATGTTAAAAGTTGAAAGCTGTACTCACAGCCGTGATGATAATCTTGAGTATTTGATGAAATTCGCCGGTTAGGGTTTAACTTGTAAAACCCTTGTTTGGTTTATTTTACTCTTAAGTTGATAATTATATTGTTTTCTCTATTTTAGTTTATTTGTCCTTAAAGGACTGAGAATGAATTATTTTAATTTTCTATAATGATTACACAGTTTACAAGAGAAATGATTATTATGTCGGTAATGGCAATGTTTTTAGTTTTAAGGGTTTAAATCCCAATAATTAGATATATGTTGTTTTTAATAGACTCTGTTTCTTTTATAAAAGCCATTGCACTTGTTAGATAATAATTTGAAAATATATTAACCTAAGTATAACCTAGGTTACTATAGTATTTAGAATTATTCATAATTTATATTTCATTATTTATCATTTATGCTCAATTCATGAGCTAGGGTTTTACTCCCTTTTATTTTTAATAGGATAATGTTTTCCTATGTTATTACCTTGTAATTATTATTACTGTATTTATAAATTATTAACCTATAGTTGTTCTCTGTTTTAAGAGTAATAATAATAGTATTTACATTTATAGTACTATTATTTAAGTAGTACATCCCTTCTTAAGTTTATGTTAAATTTTGTTTATATAATGGTTATCACTGAAACAATCTGTAGTAATTACTTTAGTTTTATTTAATTTGTATCTGTGGATTACTTAGAATACAAATTGAAGAACCTCGATACTTATCAATGTTCTTTATATTTACATTGTTCTACAGAATTATAATATAGTTTACAGTATTTACTTAACTCTAAGTTACTTCTGTCCTTTAACTATTAAGCTCAGTAAGGACTACTGTAATCTTTATCATATTATTTAATTATAGTTCAAATAGATACAGGAAAAATTAATTGTTACTAAGGGAAAAGCTATCAGTAATATATTTATACCTATTCTTAACATAAACTATTAATATCCAGTTGATGAAACTAATTCTTCTATTTCCAAGTAAAAATACAGTTTATGTAAATAAAGACTGTGCAGAAAATAATTGATAAAATTTACCTACCGATGTCAGTCAGTACTATAAGTAAAATTCTGTATTAACATGCTATTTGCACAGTCTATTTCTAATGACATGTCTGCAAACAAATTAATAATCTTCTAAAAAGCATCTATCTAAAAAAAGGTAACATTTCATTACTCTGAACATGAGTATTCAATTCATTATAATCCTATCATACTTTATATACTTAAACAAACTACCTGTGCTAGAGTACGATCTGGATTACTCCAGATGGGGAAAAACACAGGTAGAATTTATCTTTCATCACTGTACAGATTTAGTGTAGAATAACTAAGAGGTTTTAATACAACATATCATAACATCATTCATTTACTGATCATACCTAGAGAATAACTGTAACACAGGAATTTAAGAGATAATGAAACCTGTCTTTAAAGCTAGATGACAACAGCAATGGGAGGCCGTTCCTCCCTACCAACTCCTGGAGAGCGCTCAAATAGCGACTTCTCAGGACCCTCGAGCCTATTCTGGTCTGCTTGGTTGGAACTAGGTGGAGCAAACAACAAAGTACCAGTCCTGAGACTCAATACCAACTCTGCACACTGCAGTCAGATCTTTTAGCTGCAAAGCTGCACTAGATCAACTTCCTGTAGTTTACCCCTCAAACACCTTCCTTCAATTTTCCCTTTCCCAATAAATTCCTTGAAGTGCATTCACCTGAATGATTCTTCTCCTGGAATGAGCAGCCTCAGCTCTCTACATTGGGCATTTTTAATAAGATTGCCTAGGTCTTTTTGGGTTAGTTGTCATTAATTGAGCCACCTGCTTTGATCCCACTTTCTTGGGGGATCATGACCCAAAATGTAGGGAAGTTGCCACCTACAACATAGGACGTGTTTGAGGATGCTGCCACTTGTCTTTTTTCTCTCCACCTAGTTCCTTCCACGACTTGAACAGTAACACTATTTTTAACAGCTCTCCTAGGCTGTTGTCTCCACTTTTATTTATTAAAAATTAAATATTCAGAATTACATTCCACATCCTTGACTTTGCTGAGTCATCAGTTTCATTTAGCATTAAATTTAACATAATGTTTGGGAATAATATAAAAATAAAATAACATTATTTTACAAAATTGGGGCATGTGATATTTATACCCTCTGTCTTGGAGATTTCCTCCCATAAGGTGTCACTTTTATTGGAGGTTTCTTATGACCATACCTCATTCCTAGTATATATTTTTTATCCTTCTCCCATTTTGGATGAACCTCATACATCAATTTCTCATATTCCTCTAGCACCCTCATCCTTTTCTCTTTCCCCTTCATGTGCTTATACTACCCATGTGGTTTCCTTTTATTCTTGTTATTATCGTTCCTTGTCATGGAATATTACATTCGTGGTTTATTATATTGCTCCACACCATTCCTTTTGTATCCTAATGATCTGGATCTTGGGGGATGAGACCTGGAAGGCTTGAATGCCAAAATATGGGGCGATTAAAGCTGCAAAATTGTTAACATTTGATGCATAGAGCAACATAGAGAACCATAGAGTAAATATGCCACATGGAGGGGTGAGGCCCAAAGAGGGTTCTTTGAGCCTCACCTCTCAAACCATACTAAGAAAGACACTCAAAACCAAAACTCAATAATAATATAATAACAATTTAGGATGCCAAAAATCCTTGAATTCTTTATTGAGAAGGAATAGAGCCTTTTTATAACATTATTACAATGTGCCTTGGGTCCATACCATGGATCAAAACCATGGGTTGTGAAATACCATGGATGAGAGAGGTACAATGTGCCTAGAAGCCATACCATAGAATAAAACCATGGGTTCTCAAATATCATGGATGGGAGAAGGTGGCCTCTCCATTTAATACTTTTATGATGAATGAGAGAGGGTTTCCTCTCCATTTAATGCCTTGATGTCTTACACATCTAAATTTAGACTATATTCCCCCTAAAATTCGTATCATTCTCCCCCCCTCAGAAAATTATGGTCCCCATCATTTCATGATAAAAAGAGAACCGTGATTACAATGTTCCAATTGCCAATGAAGAGAAGGGTTTTTGTGAGGTTAACCCATAACCATGGGTTTTCTGTGGTTGACCCATAACCCTGACCATGAATGTAGGTTTTGTGTGGTTGAACCCTAACCATGGGTTTTGTGTGGTTGATCCATAACCATGGGTTTTGTGTGGTTGACCCTTAACAATGGGCTTTGTGTGGTTGAACCATAACCATGATTATATAACCATGGGTTTTATGTGGTTCACCCATCACCATTGGTTTTGTGTGGTTAACCCATAACCATGATTACAATTCGACTTAATAAAAGTCTAAAAATGGTCTTTGGTGCAGTTGATGTCTCGATGCAAATCCTTTCTTGGCTTCTGATGCAGGTGATGAAATTAAATTCCGTTGAAGAATCATTTGAGTTATTAAATAGAACTTTCCATACATATTATGTACTTTCTCTGTGGTGGCCTAAGGAGAGATACAATATTTGTTTAAGCCCAGGGGACGCGCGTGCACTATTTTTCAGACATATGTTGCTTCAATCAACAATATCTATCAAACCAATAATCCAAATGAAAAATTGTGAAATACCCATTTTAGATAAAGGAAATATATTTACAATGAGCTATGTTAGAGCCTTTGATATGTTAAGTGGATTCCTTGGTACTTGTTTGAATTTTTTGTACGTGAGGTTGCATTGTGTATAAACATATGTTGCTTCAAACAAGAATATGTCACAAACCAAGAAGTCAAATGAAAACCGTGAAATAACCATTTTAGATCACATAAATACATTTCCAATGAGATATAGTAGAGGATATAGATAGTCATGTATATCCCATGACACATACTTTAATTTTATGTATGTGCGATCACACTATGTACAAACATGTGTTGCTTCAAACAAACGTATCTCACAAACCATGAAGGTAAATGAGAAATCGAAAAATACCCATTTTAGATGAAGGAAATATATTTCTAATGAGCTATGTAATAGCCTCTAAAAATATCTTTGAAATTTTCATCATCAGTTTGAAGTTTTTCTAGACATGTTGACCTTCAGTTCTTCTATCATGGTGTTTATATGATGGTCGTACCGTTATGGATGGGATGAGATGGGGCTGGAATGAGGTCTCCCAAGATACAATAAGCATGCAAAGAGGATTTTAATCCATTCCATGGCCATATGAATATGAAATAATGCTTGATCTCAGAGTGTAGAGAGCCATAAAAGATGCAAAGAGTTTGTAGAGCAACATGGGATGTTGTAGAGATCATGGAACTTCTTGATACAACATATATAGCCTCTAGTGCCTGAGGACCAATTGTGATATTTATAGTGTATGGCCCAACAAACGGACTCTAAGGGTGCCAAAAGGAGGTTGGAAATTTCTGCAGATGTTTGAACCCGAACTATGCTCAAACCCTCATTCCCATGGAGAACGTACCTACTCTGATACCACTGATCCAGATCTTAGGGGCTGAGCCCCAGGAGGATTTAATGCAAAAATATGGGGAGATTAAAGATGAAAAATCGTTAACATTTGATTCATAAAGTAACGTAGAGAACCATAGATTAAATATGCAGCATGGAGGGGTGAGGCACAAAGAGGGTTCTTTGAGCCTCACCTCTCAAACCATACTAAGAAATACACTCAAAACCAAAACTCAATAATAATATAATAACAACAAGTTAGGATGCCAAAAATCCTCAAATTATTTATTGAGAAGGAATAGAGCCTTTTTATAACATTATTACAATGTGTCTTGGGGCCATACCATGGGTTGTGAAATACCATGGATGAGAGAGGTACAATGTGTCTTGAAGCCATACCATAGAATAAAACCATGGGTTGTCAAATACCATGGATGGGAGAAGGTGGCCTCTCCATTTAATACTTTTATGATGATGAATGAGAGAGGGTGGCCTCTCCATTTAATACTTTTATGATGAATGAGAGAGGGTGGCCTATCCATTCAATGCTTTTATGTCTTACACATCTGAATTTAGACCATATGCCCCCATGAAATTCAGATCACCTACACAGCCAAGGAATTTTATCAAGCCCTATTTCAAGATATCACCTCTATGCATATATTTTCCCAAATAAGATAAACATTATCCCTATACATTTTATGGCCCCTCCTTTGGGTCCCACCTAACAGATCAAGGAAATCCTCCTAGCACTTGTTTCCTTTCTCTTTTTGTCCTTTACTTATTTCTCCTTCACCTTATTATCACCTTCAGATAGAGACTGCTTATGAACCAAAGTCACATTGTCTCCCTAGTATTGCCATGGAAGGCATGGATAACCACATCAAGATGAAGGTTTCATCTTGTTCTTATCCCAACCCTCAACAATTGGAGTAGATATGGGCATGGCTACAATCCTTCAATAAATTGGGGATTTGGATTAGTTTCTTGATTGTTAATATTGGTCCCAAATTATATCAAGGATTTAGTAGAAATGTTCATAATTGTTCCTCTCTCATTCTTCCTCATGTTACCTTGTTTCACATTGCGCACTTTGTATGGTTTCCATTTCTCCATATTAGTTGCATGATCCAATGATTGGATCCCTATAGGATTCTCTCTTAGGTTTAGACACAATTTAATATAACTCAGCCCTATTTGGGATCAATCAGTATATTTTTCCTCCTTCCCTCTTATCTCAAGTTTGATTTCTTGATCTTTTCTGTGGCATCCTTCAAACCACAATTACTAGTTTTCTCTCTTGAACTTGCTACCATTACCTCCCTCTTATCATTTATCTCTTTCATGTTGCCTCACCTTTTATGCATCTATGTTAGTGTTGTCCTATATCACTCTATTTTATACTGTTCCCATGTGTCTCTTATCTACTTCTTGACCCTTCTGAACTCTTTTCTAGTATTTTTTGTATCTCCTTCTTCCTACCTCAACTTCACTTGCTCTCACTAGAAATTTCACAGCTGCTTTCTTATCTCTCCTTGTAGAGAAGTGAGGTTTCATCCCCTATTAACAAATATGGTTCTAGCATCATATTCAATGAGAGATGAGTGTTAATGGGAATGGATCCCGAACAAGTGTTTGGGTTTGGTTGTCTCAAAGCAAAACCTATAAACAAAATCAACTCAAACAAGCAAGAAATTGATGTCTTCTTAGCAAATAATAAAACATAAGCATACACAGTTTAGGAAGTACATACCCGGTTCCAATCATTTGTGGTAGAATACATTGGGTCTTGATATTTTCTTCTTTTCTTTAATCCCTAACAATAGTTCTGAAATGCAAACAAAGATAGTGAAAGAATCACAATTGCCACATAAAATATTACAAAATAACTTACAGAATTATATCTTTCATATTCAAAACAATAACCATTCAAATGAACATACTATATTGGACAAGAAAGAGAGAGTTCATTTATATATTAAAATTGACAACCAGATACATGGCAATAATGAACTTGATCATGTTGTTGCATCATCTTGGAACCAAGACTTGGGTCCCTTTTTCCAAGTCATTTTAGCACTCCAACTTGACTCATAAACTTTCCAATATAAAATATGCTCAAGAGAATATAAGGATTCTCTAGCACAATAGGCTTGCAATGAGAAGAATGGAAAACAAGTGTTCCATATAAGGAGTGAGGGATGTTGCAGACAAGGGAAATGGGTTGTGTAATCCAATCACAAAGAGAGTTTCTTCTCTAAGAACNGGGGGGGGGGGGGGGGGGGGGCTGAATCTGTATATTGTGTAGATTATTATAATTTTACCACTTATCAAAATTTGCACTTCAAAACTATTATGCTGAAATAACAATGAACACAGTTGCGTACTATATATAATATATATAAGACAACGGTCATTAGAGGAAATTTGGGGTCTAAAATGGGCCTTATAAGAAAACGCACCAAAAATATGTTCTTGTGAGTTGGAATTTAAGAACCAATAGAATTCCAATAAAATGAGTCAACCATAATGGTTGAATTGACATATTTGTCCAAAAAAAAACTACTTTTTTTGTTCGTATTTTCGACATATCTCCCTGTGTTTTTACTCAAATTTCGATCGGGAGAGCTTGTTGGATGCGGAATTTGATTATGGATCCAACGAGTACCCACAATGCATACTTTTGGAGGAACCCTCTACCCCAAAAACAAGAAATACCTGAAAAAATGTGATGACGAGAGATATGTAAAAAATACGAACACGAAAAGTAGTTTTTTTCTTTTTTCCTCCAAAATTAATAAATATTATTTTATTATTTTAACTATTATTTTATTATTTGCCTTAGGAGGCCCATTTTAGACCTCAAAATTCCTCTAATGCTTCAATTGTGATAACCGAATTACTTAGGCTCCAACCTGATGTGCAAGTATCAACTTGTTGATTACATGAACCAACCTATAAATACTTCTATATGTGTAAGCATTGACTTGATGAACTTCAGGAACCAACCTAAACAGATATCTATCCCTTTTGTACAAGCTCCAACTCATAGTATTCAAGCACCAACTTGTTGAACAATGAGATATCCATTTCTTTAGCTACAACTTAACAGAAGCACTGAGTCCCAATTAAATTTACCAGCACCGTTTGGAAGGAGGATGAAACCGCCTGACTAGTTTACCATATCCAACTGAAAGGAATATACGACTCCTTGGTTTGATATACTAGATCCAACTGGAAGGAAGCTATGAATCCCTAATTGTTTTACCAACACCAACTAGAATAAAGCTACGACTCCCTTTACTTGCCCGTTCCTTCCTCCCCAATGTCAATGTTTCTGTATCAAATGAAAACTGTAATAAAAAATTACCTTTTGTGTGATGTGTGTCTTTCCAATATGCGAATACTATAGATTTTTTATTTGTGTATTATCTTTCGATTATTTATGTCTCAACAGTCTGCGATCTATGATAATGTTTACTTTATGGATTTTGTGATTCTGCAACACTCTGCCACTTCAACAGTTGTGCAATTTTCGTCATTTATGGAGTAAAAATTTTGCACATCTTGATTCTGAGCATCCTTCTACTTTATGCACTTTTTGCAATTCGTCATCTTCATATCTGTGCACTTCAGTTTCGAGATATAAAATTCTTCCATGATCAACGAGCCATTTATACCCCAAGAATTCGAAGCTTTCCCAAGCATATTATCTTC
This sequence comes from Pseudotsuga menziesii, assembly GCA_001517045.1. Classification (NCBI taxonomy): domain Eukaryota; kingdom Viridiplantae; phylum Streptophyta; class Pinopsida; order Pinales; family Pinaceae; genus Pseudotsuga; species Pseudotsuga menziesii. Next base: position 453,014 of record LPNX010967567.1, on the reverse strand, counting down.
AAGTGTTCATTCCACAAGATTACTTTAATGCGTCCATCTCTTGCTTATTTATACTTTTTCTAGTTCAAGAGACGTGTTTGCAATTTGAAATTCCTTTTACTTGAAGATGCCCCAACTTTCTTACTTCTTGACAAGTTAACCACCATATTAGTTCTGCGTCGGTGTGTGTCCTTTGGTAATTCATTTTTGTGGGGTTTTATGCACTAACTCCCATTAACTTGGTAGTAATTGTGCACATATGTCCCATACCTTATAATTTCTTCTCTATCTATTTCTTCAAATTGGCTTCATCTCATATGTTTGGCATCAAACTCTCAACAAACTTGTTCACAACATAAAGGTTCAACAATGTTCATTCTTTTATCTTTTGACAACAAATCTTGTTGGTTCATCTTTTGACATCAATGACATCATAAAGGTTAAAAAATGTTCATCCTTTGAAATTAATGATAACAAAAAGGTTCAAAAATATCCCCCTTTGGCATTGGTGTCAACACCAACTTACACTAAGCTCCCCTTGAAAATGACATCTTCTTCTGTGTGCAAAACTGCTCCCCCCGTGTTCATGCCTTTTGACACTTATTCTGTTATTTTGCACATATCCTTCTTCAATTTCGATTCTTCAATTTATTCTAATATCTTTTATTCTCTGATTTCTTTTATCCCCTTATCCCCCCTATTTGACATAAATAAAAAAGGGATTCCCTTGGAAGTTTAACTCTCCCTAGTATTATGTTCATATTTATTGCCAGATTTTCTACAATTTCGTAGATATTTCCTTTTTGCGTCTGACTGCACCACAAATTGTTGTTCACACATGTTGCCTTTTTGTGTTTGGTTTCGTTGGTACCTATTGTTCTCCCTTGTCATAGATTATTGTTGAATATAAATTACTCCCAATTTCCTTCTAAGATACTCAAAGGTCTCTCTTAGAATTGACTTTGTGAGTATGTCTGTGATTTGTTCCCTTGTGTCTACATACTCCAGTTTGACAACGTTTTCAACAACCTGTTCTTTGAAAAAGTGATATTTTATAGAAATATGTTTGGTTTTGGAATGCATTACATGATTTTTTGAGATGTTGATCGCACTTGTGTTGTTGCATAAAAATTGATATAGGCTTGTCACAATCCACATGAACATATTTTAAAATTTGCTCCATCCATAGGACATGCACACAACATGTTGTTGTGGAAATATATTATGCTTCTATTGTGGATAGACATTGAGGATTGTTTCTTACTTAGTCAGGAAACTAAACACTTCCCTAAGAAAGAAGTTGCTCCACTTGTGATATTTCTATCATTAATACTTCCTTCCCAGTCTGCATCTATATATGATTCCAATGTCATATTTTCACTGTGTGGATACCATAATCCAAGATCCAGGGTTCCTTCTAGATATATGAAAATTCTCTTTACCGCCTGGACATGTGATTCTTTTGGTGTAGCTTGAAATATTTCCACTAGGTCTATGACTTGCATTATGTCTGGTCTTGAGGCCATCACATATAACAAACTTCCAACCATTAACATATAGAGATTTTGATCTACTTCATTTTCTTTGTATTATTTTCTCAATTTGCATCTTGTAATCACGGGAGTACATACTAGTTTGCAATCTTCCATGTTGAATCTTTTCAACATTTCCATCATGTACTTAGTTTGAGAGATTAAGATTCCATTCCTCAATTCAAAAATTTGTTGTCCCAAGAAAAAGGATAGTTCCTTGAGCATAGACATTTCAAATTCGTTTTGCATGTTTAGAGCAAACATTTGAATTCGGTTGTCATCACTTCGTCCAAAAATAATGTCATCTACATAAACCTCGATTATAGTCATGTTTCCATCCTTAACCTTTATGTACAAATTACTATCTACATGACCCTTTTTGAATCCTTACCGTTACACATACCTGTCTAACCTTGAATACCAGGCTCTAGGTGCTTGTTTTAGTCTGTATAACACCTTTTTCAATTTGCATACATAATCTTTATTGTTTTAGAGAGAGAACCCTTCTAGATTTTCCATGTATACTTATTCCAGGTCACCATTTAGAAATGTTTATTTGACATCCATTTGGTATGCGGTAATATTTTTAGAATAGGATTATGCTAAAAACATTCTAATTGCTTCCATTTGTGCTACTATAGTAGATGTGTCTTCAAAGTCTATCCCTTCAACTTGCGCATATCCCTGCATACCAGCCTTTCTTTGTTTCTGACAACTTGTCCTTCTTCATTTAGTTTGTTCTTGAAGACCCATTTGGTCCCAATGACATTTTTACCTTTGGGTCTTGGTATAAGTTCACAGGCATTATTTTTATTGATTTGATTCAATTCCTCGTCTATGGCCTTGATCCAATGCTCATCGGTTATAGCTTCATTAAAACAATTTTGTTCTACTTGAGATAATCGAGATAAATTGACTTCTTCAACGGAATCTGTTAAGTACCTTCTTCTAGTTCCCACACCAAATTTTTTTATCTCCAATATTCAAATCCTCTAAATGTTTCTTTTGAGCAAACCTAGAGGGAGATTTTATGCCTGTTCTTCTTTCTTCCTCAATATCTTCTTGAAGTAGATTTTTCTAGTCATTCTGTCATCTTCTTCTTGAAAAACTTCTGATTCTTTTTCAAATATAGATTGATCATCATCATCATCTATTTTCATGTACTTGAATTCTTCATTTACTTTTACAATGGTCTTTCTACCATCTTATTTAGTCTTAAGTTGTAATACTTATATGCTTTACTTCTGGTGGCATATCCAAGAAATATCCCTTCATCAGATATGGAATAAAATTTTCCAAATTTCTCGTCGTTTCTTTTGATGTAGCACTTACTTCAGAAATTCCAATAATGTTTGAATGATGTTGACCTTCCACTACAAGTATTGAATGGAGTGATGTTGCTATCAGTTATGATCTATACTCTATTTAAAATGTGAATGGTAGTGTGAATGGAATGTGTCCAAAAGATGTCAGACAATCTGGAGTCATTCAACATGGTCCTGGCAATTTCTTGTACTATTCTATTATTCCTTTGTGGTACTCCATTCTATTGTAGGGTTTGGGCAGATAAAAATGTCTTCTAATTCCATGTATTTTGCAGAAATTTTCAAACTCATTTGAGGTATATTCACCTCCATTGTCTTATTTCATACATTTGATTTTTAGATCAATTTCATTTTCAACTACTTAAAGATTTTAAAACATTTGAATGTTTCTAAATTTTTCTTAAGGAAGAAGACCCATGCCATTCTAGTATAATAATATATGAAGAGGAGAAAGTATAATTCACCATTGAGACCTTTGGTTCTCATGGGTCCACATAGATCATTATGAACTAATCCTAGAGGTTTCGTAATGGAATGCTCTTTTGTTTTAAAGCTCACTCTTGTTTTTTTCCCATGTAAACAATGTTTGCAGATAGGTTGTACAAGCTTAGTGATCTTTTGGATATCTCTCACTTCTTTTTTGTGTTGATTTTAATAAAGTTATCAAAGTTTATATGGCTCATTCATCTATTCCAAAGCCAACTTTCATCTATTTTCCCCAAGAAACACTTTTCTTACTTTTTGTCTGTAATGTCCCCGACCCTTATGAAAAGGAAAAATGTTATAAACTTCGGTTTAAGAACAACAAAATAAGGTTAGGACAACTAACCATTAAATTATTAATTAAATTTATAACTTTAATTAACATTACTAAAGTTGTGTTACTTAATTAAACTACTTAATTAAATAATTTGTCTCCCTTAGTTAAATAATCTCAACACTTAATAAACTCTATCAACATTAAATTTAAGTTCATAATTGCATTCAATGCATGAATAATGAATCTATTATCATATTTTGATTAAGGTCCTACATTAAATTATTATACTTTGTAAAGATGATTGAAAACATAGATAATTCAATTCAGCCACCTTTTGCACATAATCATCATAATAATATGTTAAAAAAAAAAGTCATATGAGAAATACTTATCTCAAGATATGGGCAATTGGATGCAGCATGACAACTTTCCTAGAAACCATAGACATCATCAAGCCTTCCTTTCTTAAACAGGTCACCCCTGAGCTAAGACCATGGATCCATAGGTAGAGGAACACTTAGTCTAACAACTTGTTGCTGGAAATTCTCACCTTCTGCGGATGGAAGTTGTTTCCCTAGATATGAATGATACAGGTCTAGAACAAAACACAAACCAAAAATGTTAATATTTCCCTAGATCTGGTCAATTACTTGAATATAATGCCACAATACTTCCCTGGAAGGATTTCCTTTCTATTCTTGAATCTTTCACCTCTGCTACCGCAAAAGAACCTGTAAAAGATTGAATACAACAAGAGAAAGATGATATCATACAAGATACTAAACTAGATCTATGCTTGTTACCAAGGAATCAAGCAATAGATACAAATGATACAATAATTACGGGAGAGAAAAGACACTTTGTATTATAAATTATTGGAGAGACTACAACCTTCATGCCTTGGTGTTGAGTGTTCCTTCCAATGGCTTCTTCCTCTAACTTCACCTTGCCTCCAATGGCTCAAGAATTATTTTGACAGAGTTTGGGTGTTCAACATAATTCTTCCTCCCCTTTCCCATGGGCAGTGAGCCAGTATTTAAAGGAGCGGGAGGATACGATAGGTTGAGTATCTCATGGGTGAGGTGGAGAGAATATCCTAAAATGAAGGATCTCGAGCTCTAGGTGGTCCCATGGGGGGTTCACTCAGTGAAATTTTTACATAGCACGACTGTTCACGGGATATTAAAGAATATCCCCAATTTCACTAAATATTGGAAAATTCCTCCTAAAATCGTATTGTTGAACCCCTCTCTCAATACACCTTTCCAATTAAGAAAACCCCTAGTTTCATCATATATTGTAGGTATCCAATTTAATCAACCCATTTTTAATACCCCCTTTAGATCATATTATCAAGTTTTAAATAACATGAGACCTTGCACATCTTAGTACAATAAAACAAGATGTTAAATAAAATAATAGTATAATGTTAATAATGATCCCATCAAATTGCAGGGGTGACTAATCAATTTGTAGCATTAGATAGTGCAAGACCCACCGAAATAAAAATGGGGAAGGAAAAATGCATAAAAACCAACTTAGTAAACAGATCAATGTAACAAAGAATGTAAAATATTGATAGTCCAATAGTTAGTGCAATGCTTAGAAAATATGAGAATGATAGATGTTTCACACCATAACATCCCAATCTACCAATTTTATATCATGTAGATACAAGTATAGCCATAGATAGAACATGCTTTCTATAAGCTTAATGAATTAAACTCCATAAAAATGCAAAATTGAAACCCTTTCATGGATGGACTTCCCTACATTTCATTGTATTTTATTTATTGAGACAAGATGTGAACAAACACTTTATTTTCACTAAGAATAAACTACAACAAATAAATGGTATTTATTCATGGGGAAAATGTATTACAAAAATTTTAAACACCTTTAAAAAACTTGAAACAATCTGTTAACAAAAAGCTTCATCTTAATGAAACATTTCTTATCCATTGTGCTAACTTTCCTCTACCTTAATTGTCCATCTTGTATAAAATCACTTTCTACATTTATATTTACTTAACATTTCATAAAACTCTATTTGACATAAATATTAAATAATTTAAAAACAATACATAAAACAAATATCAAAAAATTCTATTTGGCATGCACACACATATTCTCTCTCTCTCTCTCTCTCTCTCTCTATATATATATATATATATATAAGCTAATATTTTAAAAAAATCAATAATCGAGGCTCCATTCAACACCTTTAATCCATGCTATGGGAGCATGGCTATTAACATCTTGAGCCAAAATATTTTGTAGTTCCGTATTGTTCTCTAGGAATAGGCTGCTGAGAGGATTCAATGAATAATCCGATAAGGCACAAACTTGTGTGACATATAGGAGGAATTGGTTGGAATATATGTCATTGTGGGAGGCCTCCAAATATATTAAGATTAAGTTATATATATGAATATTTCCCATGATTTACATTTTATTCCTCATCCCAACCAAATAAAATAACCCCCAATATTTATATTGCTATGTCAAATTAAAACCTCCCTTAACCCCTTAATACTAGGCAATATATTTTTTAGGTTTTTAGGAGTATTCAAATCCCCAATATGAATGGAAGTGATATGATATTTCCTCTCCAATGAACCCCCTATGGGTGGTCCTAAACCATAGGGATAAGTCTCCACGGAGGTAAGCTTCGAGAAGCCTCTCAAAGCTTCCTTTTTTTTCCTTTAAAACTTAAGAACCACACTTTTAATGAGGGGAAAAAGAGGTGTTAATGAGGTAACACCCTTTTCATGAAGGAAAAGAGCGACATCACCTCCCTTTTCACATGTAAAAGGTGGGTTATTGGCTCAAAACAAGAAAAAATACAAAGGGAACAATTTTCTTCATTTCATTTCTCTAGGAAAAACTCTAAGGGATTGGAGCAGAAAAGGGAATACCTATCTCATAACATGATGGTGACGAAATTTAGCTGTAACAGAATTCCCCCCAAAGTATGAGGCTAGAGGGAAATGATAGGAAAAATACTTTGATAGAACAAGGTATAGTTTCGAGGAAAAGGTCCTATGGTTGGAACTTCTCAAGCGTTACAAACTTTCTGTAGCACCTTTTACATTTAATACATGTCCCAAATGAATCACAACGTAGATCCATGTGAGATACAAAAATTCATGTCTACTGAAATACAACGTAGATCCATGCGAAGAAGACTTGAATTTGGACATAGCTACCAAACATACAATGTAGATCTATGCCACACAGACGCAAATCAGAGCACAACCATTATGATACAATGTGGATCCATGCTAAAACTCATACAAATATTCCATCGCAACCTGGGGAAAGTAATGAGTGCTTAAAAGATACCTAGGGTCTTCGTCTCATCTTCAACAATGTATGATTCTATCCATGTGATTACAATGTTTTGATGTCGAACATGGTAGAAACCAATTGATGACTGATCAATGATGAGAACTGTTAACAAGTGTGAGGGAGATCACCATTGTTGTCAATGATTCCCAAGGTACCCCAATACATTCCTCTGAATGTGAATAGATAGTCTGATGTCGAACACTCGACAAAATATTTCGATCAAAGGTCAATGATGTAAACCTATGTTTAAAGTGAGAGGATCTGTCATTGATGCACACATATCTCAAGGAAATATCTTGTTTGTAAGACTAATTCCTGGATGATGATCTGGATTCAACAGGAATAGTCTCGTAGAAGGAGGGCCATGATGAATCCCACCTCAATGACATGAAACTTGGAACAAAGTTCTGGAATTTTAGTATGACGTAACCATAGGACTGACTCAAAGGTAACTGACACAAAGTTAGGTTTGACTGAAAAGGGTAAGTATGACACACTATATTTCCTTAGAACACTAAAAAACATGACTGAAGACTTGGCAACATTGACGTAACGAGGAAGATACCATGACATAATGCGACAATAGACAAGGCATTCTTTAAAATGACTCAAAGGAGTGACATGACTCATGAAAGTGGATCGAATCGGAAGAAACACGAATACCCAATTTACTGAATGAAATGCAGACAAATTCCATGTTCAAAGGTGACTACAAACTTCCAGTAATGCAACATGTTTTCCCCTTCGCTTAATTTCCCCATCATGATTGATGAGTGCCTCTCTTCATTTTAATGAGTTCAAAGAGGGTAACAAACACTTGTTTTAGCTCATCAAGCGATGAGTCCATTCTCATATGTTTTATGAACCTGAGAAAGGAGGGGTTCATTCCCAAAAATGGTCCTTCATCGTTTGATTTTTATGAGTCCAATGAAAGCAAACTCATTCATCGTTTCATGCCATAGAGAGTCTTAAATGACTAAGAAGACTCCAAAATGGACTTTTTCATAAATTTAGACCTCGAGGTCCGAAAAAGGGTAAAATGATGCCCAGGAGAGCTCTTACAGTCATGATTGGCTAGAGTATACCTTTTTCATAAGTAGTTCCCCTTGGTCCGAAAAAAGGGGTAAAATATCACCAAGAAGACGACTCTTCAGGTCCTTTTATGAGCATGAAGAAGACAAGTTCACTCAACAATCTTTTCACATTTTAAGAGTATGAAAAGAGCTTAAAGAGGAATCTATTAGGGTTCTTTTTTAATAAACCAATTTTAACGAGTCTGGAAAACAGTAAAAGTATACTCGATACCTCTTCACTGAGTTTTTAACGAGCACACCAAAGGTATAAAAGACACTCAGAACCTTTTTCATGTTTGAATCCAGAGCACGAAAAAAGTAAGCTCAAACCACTTTTCATATTTTAACCAGAGCACGGAAAATGAAAAGTAAGATCAACACCATCTTATTGTTTTTAACGATATCGAATATTGATCAAAATAATGCTCAGAGTATCTGCTTCATTTTTTAACTAGCTTGCAACAAAATCTGAACTATGCTCTAAATGAGTTCCATTGACGAGTATTTTCCCAACATGATGTCCAGTGGTTGGTACTTTCCCCCAGTATAACTGTAAATTAGCTTAAATCCAACATAATGTAAATAAGTTGGATACATGCCAACATGTCTATGTACTATTTCTGTCATCCAACTAAATTAACAGTCACTACTACGAAAACAGAAGAAGAAAGAGGATCAAGTTATACAGGAAGGTTAAATGAAGGTTCAAGGCTTGACACAATGGAAGAATCCATTTCATTTTTTTAATGAGATTGACACGAAAAGGGAATTCAACTCAAAATGACCTGTTTCATTTTTACACCATCTTGAAACAGAAAATAACTATGCTTGCTATGGCCCATTTCATTTTTTAACGAGCTGGAAAGGGAATAAAACTATGCTCAAGGTCAATTTTATTTTTTAACGAGATTGAAACTAGAAGTAAAATATGCTCAAGGTTATCTATTTCATTTTTTAATGAGCTTGACACAGAATGGGAACTATGCTCACATACATCTGTTTCATTTTTTAATGAGCTTGACACAAAATGGGAACTATGCTCACAGACAACTCTAACCCAACATGATATCCAGAGATTGGTAGGTTTCCCCCTTTCACATAAGGAGTTAATAGCTTAATTCCAGTATGATTTCCAAAGACTGGAGCCATGCCCCCCATTTTGCCTATGATGGGAAGAAGCTAACTAGAAGAAGGGGAAGGAACCACAAGAACATGCGGAATAGTCAGGGATGTCCCCATTCACCCTCACTTTTTGTAATACATGGTACCCCATACTCTTTTAGTTTCCTTTTCTGAGCCAGTTGTTTATTTAATCAATAGTAACAACATTCAAACATAGCAAAGATGCTAGTAATAACATTAACATTAATAATAATGCTAAAGTTCAAATTCACGTTATCAAACAATAATAATAAGTCCTTAATCACATTAATCATGCAAAAGAGCATAAATCCATAATCGTATAAAATATCATAAGTCCATAATTCAAAAGAACATAAGTCACATGAAGGATCATAATTCTAGAGTTTAACAACTAGGGTATCACATCCCCATCCCCCTTAAACAATGCATCGTCCTCGATGCATATTACATACATGCTACAAAATTTCAAAATAGATGAGGCTATGCTTCCTTGATGGCATCCTCTAGCTCCCAAGTCACATTATCAGTATTGTAATGGGTCCATTGGACCTTTACCTGCCCGATTTATCGATTCTGAAGCAACTTGACCTTGCTTCCCAAAATGGAAACAGGTTGTACCGAAAAATCCCCTTCCAGTTCCACCTAGATAATAATCCATTCAATCACATGATTAGTACCATGTTCATACATGTATATATATCAATAAATAAAATAAAATAACTCTGATCACCTGGATCACATTGCAATCAATTACATGGCTAGTACCAGGTACATACTTTTTCAATAAAGACACATGAAACACATTATGTACTCTAATGCAAGAAGGTAGGGATAGCTCATAAGAAATGGGTCCTATCTTAGCTAAGACCTCAAAAGGTCCATAGTATCTGGCACCTAACTTGGAGCAATTTCCCAAGTTTAAGGAACTCTTCTTGGTTCTAACTTTAAAAAACACGTGATATCCAACTTGAAACTGTTTCATGGTCATGTTCTAATATGCATAGCTTTTCTGCCTATCTTGAGCTACCTTTAGATTCTTCTTTAACTTAATCATTTTATCCTCCATATACTTTAATAAGATTGGTCCAATAATTAATCTTTATATTGGGTTATCCCAACTGATGGGAGTATTGTAATTCCTTCCATACATGGCCTCGAAAGGACTCATCTTCAAAGATGAATGATATCCATTATTATAAGAAAACTCCACCAAGTGTAAATAGTCTTCTCACTTAGATGGTTGATCCATCACATACATTCTTAACATATCTTCAATCATTTGGTTAACTCTTTCTGTTTGTCCATCTGTATGAGGGTGGTATGTTGTACTCATGTTTATACCTGTACCAAACCCCTCGAACAATCCTTTACAAAAGTTAGAAGTAATTTTTGAATCTTTGTTTGATACTATAGCCTTCGAAATACCATGCAATATGGCTACTTCTTTCATGTAAATATATGCAATGTTAGCTGCTTTGTGAGTTGTATTTACTGGAATGAATTGGTGTGTTGCCTTATTCAACGTATCTACCATAAATATGATAACATCATTTTGCAATCTTGTCTTAGATAACTTGGCGATGAAATCCATTACCACTACATCCTATTTCTATTCTGGTATTGGCAAGGTCTGCAACAACCTTGTGGATGTCGGTGCTCAACTTTAACATTTTGACATTCCATGCACCTTACTATATATTCTACAACATCATTCTTCATCCCTAGACAATAGTATTTCCTCCTTTCTGCTGCTACTATTTTTTGATAACCTAAATGTCCGACATAAGCGACATCGTGCATTTCCTTCATAACCATATTCCTTATATATCCAATATCATGCACATAAACTCTATCTCTATGCATGAGGATCCCATTTTATTTAAACTTATACTTATCAAATTTATGTAGAAATTTCTATTGTTTAATCCTTCTTCCACCCATTGATAAAGTTCATTTGTATCACTAGCTTCAATGATCTTATCCTTTAAATCTCACATGCTAGTGCTGATAGATGCTACACACATCACATGTATGTTCCTACTAGGTGCATTAAATACTTTATTTTTCTTACCTTTGATATGCTTGATGTAAAATTCATATTCACATAATAATTCCATCCACCTCCTCTCTCTTTTATTCAAATTAGACTGCTCAAACAAGTATTTTAAAACATCATGGTCAGTTCTCAACTCAAACTTTTTACCCATTAGATAATGTATCCACATATTCAAAGCATGGATGATAGCCGCAATATCTAATTCATGGGTGGCATAGTTTTGCTCATGTTCCTTCATCATTCTAGATTCATTACTGATCACATGTACATCCTGCATCAATACTCCACCAACTCCTTGCTTAAATGCATTTGTGCACACAACAAAGTTTCCTTTAGGATCTGCAATATTTAGAACAAGTGCACTAGTAATAATTTCCTTAAGCCTTTGAAAACTATCTTCACACTTAGGAGTCCAATCAAACTCTACACCCTTCTTCTGCAAACATGTGATAGTATGAGCTAACTTCGAGAATCCTTTGATGAACCTTCGGTAGTACCTAGATAATCCCATGAAAGATCTTCCTCCTGATTCATTCCTAGGTGTTGGACATTCCATAATATCTCTTATCTTTTCACGATATACTAAAACATCTTCTTCAGGTAGGATATGCCCTAGGTAGTCGATTCTTCCTTGATAGAAAGAACACTTGCTTAATTTTTCATACAACTGATGTTCTCTAAGAACTTTCATTACCAAACTTAGGTGTTCTTCATGTTCTTCTTTTGTCTTGGAATAGACAAGGATGTCATCCAAGAATACAATCACAAATTTATCTAAGTATTTTTTGAAGACTCCATTCATTAAACACATGAATGCTACTAGTGCATTTGTTAAACCAAAAGGTATTAGTGTGAACTCATAATGTCCATACCTTGTCCTGAATGTTGTTTTATTGATATCTTCATTCTTAATTCTAATTTGGTGGTATCCCAACCTCAAATCTATCTTTGACCAATACCTTGGATCCTCTCAACTGATCAAAAAAGTCATCAATTCTTGGTAAGGGGTATTTGTTTTTAATCGTTTCTTTGTTCAACTGCCTATAATCTATGCAACGTCTTAAAGTTCCATCCTTCTTATTCACAAATAACACAGGGGCACCCAAGGTGAAAGATTGGGTCTTATGTAACCCTTTAGTATCTCCTCTAATTGCATATGTAATTCCTTTAACTCTGGAGTACTCATTCTATAAGGTGCTTTAGATGAAGGTATTTTTCTTGACACTAAGTCGATAGAAAAATCATTGTCCCTCTTAGGAGACGTTCCTGGCGGTTCTTGAAATATATCTAATAACTCTTTTAGTATTGGATAATCCTGTAGTTTCATCTCTTTTCCTTCCTTTGACTCTTCCACATGGATTACATATACCTAGCACCCCTTTCTCATAAATTTCTTCAATTGTAGAGCCGATACCTGCCTCGGGGATATGGGTCTAGGTATACCTTCGACTGTGGCTTGATTCCCTTCTTCATCCAAACAAGTATAAGTTTTATTATGAAAATATAGTATGGCATGGTGTGCATAAAACCAATCCATGACAATTAGTAAATCATATGACCTTTGCATGGTTTACTAATTGTAATGGATTGGTTTACTAATTAGTAAATCATAAAGTCTGCAAAGGTTTTTACTACATTCATTTCTAAAGGACACATATTTACAAATTTTGTGATTTTCCTCTTGGCTCCAATAGCTAAATGTACTAGAATTGCTATTTAAAGTTTATTTTTCTTCAAATGACATTTCTCAACTATATTAGGTGTGATGTAACTATTTATAGCTCCATAATGAATCAAAATAGATATTGTTTTATTATAAATCTTACCTGCTACCTCAATCATTTGGGTTTGGTGGTTAGCTTGCCTCCGATCCATGGCTACATAGATCCTCTGAAGACTTCCTCCTACATATCCAATAGTTCAATCCTCTTGAATGTTGTGAAGGTTATTCTTCTTACATGGGAATTGACTAGAAAATTGATTTTCCTTGCATATCCAACATTCTACATGTGGTCTTTTCCCTGAAGGCATTTTCCTTGGTTCTCTTGTTGATAAGAATTACCATTTTTGGATTTTGAAGGCTGGAAACCTTTCTTTCTCTACTCTAGTTTGTTCTTCTTCATATGCTTCCAATTATTTTTATATGGGGCCTTGCTCTTATTCTGATCATATAAGTGTTTTTCCTTCCAAATGGTATCATTAAGGTTCCTTGGTCTATCATACGATATTTTATCTCTATAAGATTAAGGAAGACCACTTAGGAACCTTTGAATATTTACCTTATCATATTTGATGAAGTCCACATACTTCAAAAGTTCCAAAAAATTCTTCTCATAAGCATACATAGTCATGATTATTAACTTAAGGTTGAAGAACTCTTCCATCTTTTTGTCATAGTAATGCTCAGAGAGGTATTCCTTCTGGAAGTACTTCTTAAATTTATTCTAAGATGTTATGTCTTTGTTGATGTCTTTTCGCTTAACTAGTTGATCCCACCAGATAGATTCCTTTCCTTGCATATTGTATATGGATACTTGTGCTTACATATTAGGTGTGTATTGGTGCAACTAGAATAACTTCCTGAGTCCCAACAACCATGATTTAGGATCTTCTTCTTTCTTTACTTCTCCATCAAAATTTTGGGGCTTGATACTTCTAATCTCTCCTACTAGTTCATATCAAGAAAACCTCCTCTTCTTGTATCCCGCTAGAGATGTTTCAGTACTACTCTATGTACTTTTTGATACATACCCCTTCTTTCTCTAGGCTTAGTCATAAGGTCTCCTTGAAGATGATCTAGACCTCACATAACCTCTTTTATGACTCTTTTCAATGGATCTTTGGATGGTCTTCAATGATTTTACATCATTCATAATCTACTCCTGGATATGAATTATCATTTCATTATCCTCTCTACACTTCCTCACTAAATCCCCCAATATTAACGGTTCATTTCTCCTATTATGTCTAATTGACCTTCTTCCCTCAACAAACTCCTCTTCAGGACTATATGGTATTTGTCCTTCCTCAAAATCCATCTCTAATATTTGACTTCCTACTACTGAAATTGTACTTGTTGAATCTTTAGCCTTCATAGGTTTGATTAAAATATCAGTTTAGTGGTCACACCACTTGCTCAATCAATCGCTAGGAACTACAATGTGTTCATCATCAACATTATATTAGTAAACTAGACATTGGTATAAGTTCATTATCATTGAAACTACTTTTCTTCTGGTTTATAAAGTAACTAGCCAAATTTTCTAAGTTACAATACACCTAATTAGACAAGGGGGCTATAAATACTTCCAAGATTTCTCCTTACTGGCTGAACATCAAGTCCATATCCATCCCAAGCTAACAGTTTAATTAACTAACTCACATGTGAAACTATATTAAGGTGCATGCATCCAAGTTATCTAATGCAAATGCATGTTTACAAAGCGACTTGAAACTTTGCAGAAGGCCCAACAACCACAGTGTTGAAATCTTCATCTTTGATACCACTGTAATATCCCTAACTCTTATGACAAGGCAAAAGGTTCAAAACTTAGGTTTAAGAACAACAGTATAATGTTAGGACAAGTAACCATTAAATTATTAATTAAAGTTCTAACTTTAATTAACATTACTAAGGTTGTGTTACTTAATTAAATAATTTGTCGCCCTTAGTTAAATAATATCAGCACTTAATAAACTCTATAAACATTAAACTTAAGTTCATAATCGCATTCAGTGCATGAATAATGAATCTATTATCAAAGTTTGATTAAGGTCCTACATTAAATTCTTATACTTTATAAAGATTATTGAAAACATAGTTTATAATTGTCAAGTATTGTGTCGTTAATTGTTTGTAGGTTTAATTAGTTTTTGGTGTTCTTTGGCGTGTGATTTCAATGAATATAAAAACTAAGGTAAACACACATCAAGAAACATATGTAGGTTGTAACCTACAACCACACCACAACCAAAGCAGAAAAAAAGGCACTAGCTGCAAGCACAACCCAAAAAATCACCTTCGAATGGTTGTCCCATACAACCATTTTTCACTAATATATTTTAGATTGCATGTAAGGTTCTTGAATCAAAATTCAGGCTCACTAACTCTGTGTGATAAATTTTAAAACAAACTTTAAGATAACTAGCTGACAAGTGGGAAAATTAGCAAGTTGAGGAGGGAGTAACTAGGATTTAAAGGTGAGATCAATAAGGAAAGGAAGCATACTAACTATTCAGGTTCATAAGAAGTTGGATGTTGGGCCCATTCAGCTTTTGAACATCATCAAGGATGAATTCTAATTCTAGGAGTCCCAACCAGTGCAAATAAAAACCTTTACTATCAGTTTCCAAGGAACTAGTGGCTAAGAGAATATTAGGAAGATTCTAGAAATTTTTCATGAAATTATATATAATTATTTTCATTTTTATACAAATAAGAAACAACTAACAACTATTCTAAAGGTCGTAATTGTAAAACTAGCTCTTAGGACAACTCACAAGCTTCATCTTCAGGATTCACCAAATGGGTGAAGGAGGCTATGAATTATCTATTTTAGAAATTGGAGACTTATATAAACATGTTAAGAACACATCAGAATAATAATTATTGTATTTTTATATCCATAGGTCGAACTACGCATCTTATGGTAAAACTAGTCCATTTTAGGTGCAAATCTAGACTAGGTTGGGTAAAACCATGTAAAACTCAGTCATAAAGATTCAGATTGATATAAAAATTGTAGAGAATGTTTATAAAATCAAATAACATCCATGTATGTCAAAATAACTCTAATAAATAGTCTTTATAGCATTCTTTAATAAGATGCACCAATACAAGGCATTTTAGTAACTAATATCAATGAGAGACTTGGATATACGAACCCTCAGATGTATTCAAGTACTGGAAACTTTAGGATATGATAGATTCACCTTCAATACTATCATTAATGGCCAAATACTGCTACCAGATCTCAAGTTGAATCTTAGGTGGCTACTCCTTGGCCTTTGTGTGATATGCACTAAAGAATGGAAGATGAGAGAAGAGAAGGGAATGGAGACTTGGGGCGCATCACCAAAGGGAACTAAGGCTCATCACGCAAAATTGAAGCTTCGTTTCACTCAACAAAAAAACATTAACAATACAAACTATGGAATCGAGTTGGAAGCATCACTTTATAGACTCGATTAACTTGTTTGGCAAGTCATCCACCTGTTTATCAAGTTACCCACTTGAAAACCCTAACCCTAATCCATGTATGCACCCTCCTTGAGGAAAATAGAAAGTATAGATATTAGGTAATGTTTCCATGTTTGTATCACTCAACCCAAAGTGGAAATTCGCCCTCCTTGAGGAAACATTGCCTTCTTTATGACTGATGATGTTTCCTTGCTTGCATCCTTTCGCCAAAGTGGAAACTACCGCCTCCTTGACCAAAGTTTCCTACTTTTGCATTAACTGCTTTTCGTGCACTTTCTTCTTTTGAAACTCTATTCTTTTCTTTTCTTTTGAAATTTTCCATATTTTTTAGACATTTCTTTTGTCAGTATTTTGGAGAGTTGCTATTTTTCATCCTAGGAAATTTTGCTTGCCTAATGCACCCCACTGACATGGAAAATTAGTCCCACATGTAATTATTTTGCATATTAATTAAATAATTACATAAAAATAATCATAATTAGAAATTACCCTAGTACATGATTCCATAGTTTTAAATAACCAAAACTTCCCTAAGAATAATTTAATTAATTCAATTTTTAACCCCTAGGCACTATACAAGGTCAACACTTTCAATGTCCTTCCAGGAAGAGACATTACAATCCTCCCCTCCCAAGTATGTTTGTCCTCAAGCAAAATCAATCCAAGGTGTTGCAAAATTTGTTCACCCAAAAAAGTATCCCCCATGTAGGAAAACGAGAACATGATTCGACATAGATGAACTCATGTGAAGAAAATTTGGCTTTCTCCATCAACCCAGCATGTAAATCTTATCCAAAGACAAGCATTGCTAGGGTCCCATTGCTTGCATTGCATCCCCATCAGTGAGAATTCCCTCCAACACAACTCCTCAGGAAAAATTATGCCTTGATCCCATTTCCTCAACTGCAAGTATCCATGTAGTAGTCTCAAGGGTGGAAACTTGACATCCCAAGGATTTCCAGGATCCCACTATCTGGTGTGAATCCTCCCAAGCATCATCAACATCATTCAGAAACCATGATCATGAAAGGCACTATGAAGGATAACAATAACAACATGAAGAATGACTGAATCATGCAAACAAAATATAAGTATGTCATTCTCCAAGATAGAAAAAAACATAGATATATTATCCATCATAAAATACATGTCCCCAAAGTGAGGTTAAATCCAAACAAGTCTCTACAATCTCCTAGGATGATTCTTATGGGCCCAATGCACACACAAATCAAATATGAAATCCATGAAGCTCAAGTGACGATGGTGAAAGTACCATGTCCACCCACAAGACGGGTAGGAATAATCCAACAAACAAGGATGCCCAAGTTTCTCACAATAAAATGATGCATCAAAATTATCTTCGAGAATGCAAGCAGGAAATACAAACATGTGTATCCTCATCCAACAATATAATGGAATGACACTCAAACCAAAAGTTCCATGTGAACACATCCAATATCTCAACTCTCTACCACTGGTAAAAGGGTGCAAGAATCCTTCCAAATGTGTGGATTTCCTCCACAGAGGAAACCTTGTGCAAGATATATGTCAAAAAATTCTCTTGGAAGTTTTCTTGCTTAGCCGCCTTCCACTGATCATGAGCAGAAATATTTCTGCAAGAAGACTCCATTTGTGACATGTAATCTTCCACCCAATCCATATGTGGATGAATGGAATAAAATGGCAGCAATATGTGCCTATAATTCTCCATCCATTAGTCTTTCTCACCTAGAGAAATCTTATGATCTACCAAACTTGGAACTAGTGTACAACTCCAATGGATCAACTCTCTGCCACTGTATACACTCAATGGGTGCAATTGATTGAAAGAGGCATCAAATAATGCAAGTGGATCCCTATGTTGCTACTGGGAAGGGAATGATGCATTAATCAATTCATAATGAACACCTATGGGAGCCTCCTGCTCCTCATGTGGCACCGACAAGGAAACTTCCTTCTCCTAATTTCCATCACCACCTGATGTGGCTGAAATAAAAGTGTGGGGTGAAGTACTATGAATCAACTCCCTGCAATACTCATCCACCAAACATATGGTTGCATCTTCTTAATCACTGGATGATCCAACTAAGGTGATCTCATCTGACTCTTCCATGGAGAAGAGAATCTCTCCAAAAAACAACTCATGTTTTCTCTGGGAAAGATCAAGTGCTTGGTTCTCATCAATCTTTCCTGGACAGTCCTCAAGCACATGCAAAACCGAATGCATCTCATGATCCACCATCTCTTGAGATTCCTCCATATGATCAAGAATGCAATCAACCTTGTGAGGATGGTTGAATGGTGTGTAGGAGGGCAGGTCAGATATTTGCAACTTCTCATGAAGTTGCTCTATATCCATCTTGGACTCTTGGAGTGCACATTGAGTGCTCTTCAAGGAATATAGAATATTTCTCCTCCCACTTCCAACATATATTCAATTCATGGGTTCCATGGAGAGTTTGTAGGGCCTCTTTTATGTTTCACTCACTCATATTCACTGACCCTGCAATAAAATGAAGTTCTAGCAGATGAACCTCTTCTTCTTCCCTCTTTCTTGGATCAACTTCATGAAACTCCGGTGGTGATGTGGAAGTTGATCTTGGGACCTTTTCTTCAACTGCTACTAGGTTTGAATTCTCATGGAGATTTCGTCTTGTAGTAACTTATTCAAGTGAAATATCTATGTCACCAACATAGATATCCGGAAATCCCTCAGTAGATGTATCGCTGAAACTTGAGAACCCATCATCGGGTACTCTTTCAACCATGTTTAGAGTGTTTCTTGTCTCTCTGGATTGTTCTTCTACAACACTAGTGGTAGGGTCAAGTGAATGAACACCCTTCTCTTTTGTTGCACAATCCTCACCAATAAGGATTTCAGTTATGTCTTCCATTGCTGCAACATCTTTCTCTTTACGTGCATTGGAAACTTCTCCTTCTCCTTCATTGCAAATACCTTGCAGTAACTTGTGCTCCCCTTCATGGATATTTTTTTTCCTTCTTTTGAGACTAGGTGGTTCATGGCTCTCCTCAATGATGATAGTGGGATGTGTATTATCATTGATGTCAATCCTCTCCTCTAATGTGGCTACAAATTTATCATGATGCAAGGGAATACAAAAATATGAACTTTGTTCATCCCTTTGCATCATATTTTTTCTCTTCATGTGGTGGAGCTATGGTGGCTTGATATTCCACCAAATATTATGGTTCGCATCCAACTGATTTATGCTTGTATTATGATTCATTTTAAATCCCCAATGGTGATTTCAGATCTGATCTATATCCTTCTTTTGGATCAGATCCAAAATATGTATCATCACCATTGACAACATCCTCTTCCTTACATCGTCTAGTAAAATAGGGATCCACTTGTGCATCTAATTTAGTTCCCTTTGGTTCTACTAACCCCACTTCTTGGCACACACTAATAGTCATAAGTGAAATCATTACTTCATTTTCTTGGAAGTAGGGTTCCTTGAACAACTTCTTCATCTCGAGGTAGCAGTAATCTGGGAAAGGTATGACCTCCCTTGTCTCTTCTTTTAAAGCATGTTATTCCATGAAATACTGGAAGGACTCCTTATAGTTATTTCCACCGAACATTTGATGAAAACCACTTGTATATTTATTCCAAATGACTTAATCATATGCTGGAAGAAATAATTCACCAACATCATCCATAATGAATCTACCTGAAGCACTACCTGAGGGTTCTTCATAGTCTTCTTCTTCATATTGCTCAAGGTCTTTTTCGATCACTAATAGGAGCCTCATAGCTGCAACTTGGTGTAGTGATTTTCAATATTACTTAAAAAATATCATTCTTTGTACAAGATGAGACAACGAAAGATCTATGATAACACTGTAATGTTCCTGGATCAGAATTTAGGCTCACAAACTGTGTGCGATAAATTTTAAAACAAACTTTAAGAAAATTAGCAAGTTGAGCAGGGAGTAATTGGTATTTAAAGGTGAGATAAATAAGGAAAGAAAGGATACTGAATTTTCAAGTTCATAAGCACCTGTATTTTGGGCCCATTTAGGTTTGAAACATCATCTAGGATGAATTCTACTTCAAGGAT
Source organism: Pseudotsuga menziesii (assembly GCA_001517045.1). Taxonomy (NCBI): domain Eukaryota; kingdom Viridiplantae; phylum Streptophyta; class Pinopsida; order Pinales; family Pinaceae; genus Pseudotsuga; species Pseudotsuga menziesii. The sequence continues at coordinate 432,510 of LPNX010967567.1, read as the reverse complement.
TCTGGGAGTCCCAACTAGTGAAAACAAAATCCTTTACTATTAGTTTCCAAGAAACCAATGGCTAAGGTAATATTAGGAAGGTTATATAACTCTGTCATGAAATTATATATAATTATTTTCAGTTTTATACAGATCAGAAAAATCTAAAAAATTATTCTAAATGTCACAGTGGTAAAACTAGATCTTAGGGCAGCTCACTAGCTGCATCTTCAGGATTTCCCAAATGGGTGAAGGAGGCTACGAATTCTCTGTTTCAGACATTGGAGACTTATGTAAACATGTTAAGAACACATAAGAAAAATAATTATTGTATTTGGATATCCATAGGTAGAATTATGCATCTTATGGTAAAACTAGTTAATTCTTGGTGCAATTCTAGACGAGGTTGGGTAAAACCATGTTAAAATCAATCATAAAGATTCAGATTGATATAAAAATTACAGAGAATGTTTATAAAAAAATAGCAGAAATGTATTTCAAAATAAATATCATAAATAGTTTATATATCATTTTTTAACAAGATGCAACAATACAAGAAATTTTAGTAGCTAATATCAATTAGAGACTTGGATATTTGAACCCTCGGATGTATTCAAGTACTGGAAACTTCAGGATATGATAGATACACCTGAAATACTATCATTAATGTCTGAATTCTTCTATCATAGATCAAGATGAATCTTATATGGTTGCTCCTTGGCCTCTGTGTGATCTGCACTGAAGAATTGAAGAGGAGTGAGGAGAAGGGAATGGATAATTGGGCACATTACCCAAGGAAACTAAGGCTCATCACTCAGACTTGAGGCTTAGATTCACTCAACACCAAAACATTAAGAATCCAAACTGTGAAATGGATTTGGAAGCATCCCTTTATAGACTTTATTGACTTGTTTAGAAATCCATCCACTTGCAAACCCTAACCCTAATCCATGTATGCGCCCTCCTTGCGGAAAATAGAAAGTCTGGCTCTTAGGTAATGTTTCCTTATTTGTATCACTCAACCCAAAGTGGAAATTCGCCCTCCTTGAGCAAAATTTTCCTTCTTTATGACTGATGATGTTTCCTTGCTTGTATCCTTTAACCAAAATGGAAACTGCGCCCCCCTTGACCAAAGTTTCCTGCGTTTTCACTTTCTACTTTTCCTGCAATTTTTGCTTTTGAAATTGCCTCCTTTTCTTTGTTTTTGATAGTTTCCATCTTTTTCTAGCATATTTATTTTGTCATTCTTTTGGACAGTTACTATTTTTCATTCTAGGCAAGTTGGCCTGCCTAATGCTCCCTCCTGTCATGGAAACTCATTCCCACGTGTCATTATTTTGCATATTAATTAAATAATTACATAAAAATAATCATAATTAGAAACTACCCTAGTACATGCCTCGATGGTTTTAAATAACCAAAAATTGCCTAGGAATAATTTCATTAATTCAATTTTTAACCCATACACACTTGACAAGGTCATCACTTTCAATGTCCTTCCAGGAAGAGACATTACATTGCATGGTTTATGTTGGGTCCATAATTTACCCCTTTTTTCCCTACTCTGTTCCATCCTTTTTCCCTGTTTTCATCCCTATGTTGCAGTTGGATCCTTATTATTTTCATACAAACAAAAATAAATATCCCAGGTATAAGTCATTATCTATTATTTCATTTTATGCTTGGTTTTACTTATAATTATGGATTTTACCTTGAGTTGGGTTGATCTGTCCATGAGATTTAAGAAGGATTCAGAATCAAAGGTGGCGCAAGTGCAATAAATTGTCATATCCAGGTGGCACAACGGAAACAACTTGTCTTATCTGGAATATGGTCCTGCTTGGCTTCAACTACCTTCTCAAATGATGCGGTCAACGTTAATGCAGAAGGAATCTCAAAGGTGCCTTCATGTTTGCAACTGAAACTCCTTGAGAATCTTCCGCAGTTCGCTGGGCATGTCAGTTTGTGGAACAACTCAAAGTAAAATCCTATTTATTCCTGATTTGATTTTATGCAAGGAATTGTTAGTTGTAGCTATCTTAATGATTCGATAGCCTGAAGATCAAATAATTTCTTGGCTGCCCGAAATTGATGTAACATAATAGATTTGTTCTTGTATAAACATACGCAGGAAGGGAGAGCCAAGGGTTCATTACTAGATTGTAAGAGGTAGCAGAGTGACTGTAACTCTAACTGCAATTTTTATCCAATTAATAAAAGGGTGATAATTCTCAGTATTTCTCTATTGTAGCCTTTATTATCTTTCGACAACATCTATGTTTGAAGGACAGGGCCCTCCTTCTAACAGAGTTGCTGGTAGTTTAGATGCTATAGTATTTTATTTATGTTTTGTGTGGAATTTCAGTCTGATACATTTATATGGTTAGCTGTGACTGCATTTGTTTAGTGATTGCAACAGTTGGTTTTCTGGTGGTTTGTTGTAGGTGATTTGGTGTGAAAGACGACTGTGTAGTTAATCTTTCCGGTTATGCAGAGGTGTGTTAGAAGCTGTTACAAACTTGCTCAGCTCCTGTGTTGTGTGTGCTATTTATCTTTCTAGAGTTTCCTGATTAGAGTAGTCCTTTGATTTGATGAAATTTTTGTTTGATTAACGAGTAGAGATATTTCTGATTTGGTAAATTAGACTTTCATTTCCTAGAAAAGTAATTCTAGGTGGATTTCTCTATAGATCATAAACCTTCATATTAGTATGATAGGAAATAGAAGTTCTTTTTAATTCCTATATGTGTAAGGTTACTTTGATTTCTTACAGGGAGTTGAGTTGGCTAAGCAGTAATTATAATCGAGTGACTTTCATTTTACTTATCAACTACTAAATTTTTTTATGCATATACTTTTATAATTGCCTTGAAATAATAGACTTCCCTGGGTTGACAATTAAATATTGAACACTCTTCTTGTTAAGTAATTAATGAGTATATAGAGTGCCCAACATTTATAACTAGTTTTTGCATAACCAACCATCCTATCTGCAGTATTAGTAGCCTCAGCTGCAACTCCAAAATAATGCTGAACCAATGGGTGCACCGCTTCGTCCTCAATTTCCTGCTCAACCTAACCCCAATCCCAACAATAAGGAAGTGCAACAATTCAAAATTTCTACAATGCCGACTTATTTCATTTCCCCTCTCCCTTGTAATAATTTACATCGACGATCGAGGAGGGTAGTGGAACCAATATTCATTGAGGATGTTCCATCCTCCATGACTGATGAAGGAATGAATCCACCATTTGGAAATTCATTCGGTTCAGTGATCCCCATTATTGAGGATGTTGAAACATTAGCTGAAACACCAGTTGAAACACCAGATCAAATCCTGATTGAAATACATTATGAAACAACAACTGAAACACTTGCAGAGACACACACGAAAACAAAACTTACACAGTCTTCGAAAGAACCACCCTATCATGAATGATTAACCTTGCAAAAGGTCATGGAACAACCTAGTTTCAACCTCCTAGGAGAGTTGAAAAATCGTTATGTAATAATTCCACTATTACAGGCCCTGCTTGACATACCTATTTATGCCAAAACCGTTAGAGACCTGGTTGTAAAGAAACCAGGAAGGAAACTGAGAGACCCCCCTACAGTGCATGTGGTAGGATAGTTATCTGAACTAATGATGGGAAAAGTCCCATTGGCCAAATACGCTAATATAGGTAACCCCACTGTCACAGTTTGTATTGGACATATTCAAATATCTAATGTTTTGGTCGACCTAGGTGCATCAATAAATGTTATGACTATTGAGACATTAAAACAACTAGGAATCACTATTCTCGGGACTACCCCAACCATTCTAGATATGGCTGATTAATCTACTATTAAACCAAAAGGAGTTGTGGATGACATTGTAGTCTTCGTTGATTCATGGGAAAACCCTGCAGACTTTGTTGTTTTACAACCTAAGTCGCAGCTGGGGGGACACCCATTGATCTTGGGAAGACCATGGTTGGCTATAGCAGATGCATACACCAATCGTAGATCAGGCTCCATGAATTTTTTTTATGGAAGTACCATTAAGAATATGAATTTATATCCTCCAACCAAACCGAGCATAAACACTGAAAATCCATTGTGGATGGACTTAGAGGAAGAAGAAGATATTCAACCTTTATTAACAATTGGGAAAGCCTTTACCTTTAAGACAGAAACTAAAAATGATACCATCTGTAATTTCATTAGAGATCCTATGTCTATCACTAAAAGAGAATATCAGATTCTGGATAACACAATGAAAGAATAAGAACATGAAGAACTCACAAAATAAGCCTTAGTTAGTAATACCGAATTAATTCCAGTAATTGATAATTCCACGAGTGTTCCTGTAGAATTTGACTTAGGGAAAACATTGAACATCAATCCTAATCTCAAAGCTGACGAACTGGAACACCTTGTTACATTGCTGAAACAACATAAAGGGGATTTTGCATGGGAGTACACAGATATGAGGGGAATTCCCTCAGCACTGTGCACCCATCATATTTACGTTAAAAATGATTCAAAGCCTATATGACAACCCTAGCATAGAATGAACCCAAACATGAGAGATATTGTGAAGGAGGAAGTCCAAAAACTTCTAGAGACAGGATTTATCTACCCAATTTTAGAGAGCGAGTGGGTTTCCCCACTTGTGATCGTACCTAAAAAGAACGGGAAGTGGTGGGTCTGTGTGGATTACAGAGAACTTAAAAAAGCAACATAGAAGGACCATTTCCCTTTGCCTTTTATCGATCAGGTTGTAGACACCATGTTTGGAAAATAGTTCTTTTCCTTCTTGGATGGTTTCAATGGGTATAATCAAATCCAGATCGCCCCTAAAGACCAGGATAAAACCACCTTCACCTATCCCTAGGGAACCTTTGCATACAAGGTTCTTCCCTTTGGGTTGTGCAATGCGCCGACCACGTTTCAACGGGTTTTAATTGGAATATTTTCTGAAATGGTGAACGATTGTATGGAAGTATTCATGGATGAATTCACTCCTTATGGTGACATTTTTGATGAAGCAGTAAAGAACTTGGAAAAAGTTCCGAAACACTGTGAACAAACACACCTATCTATGAGCACCGAAAAATGCCACATGATGATGAGTGAAGGTGTGGTTCCGGGACATTTCATCTCTACTACAGGTATTCAGGTAGATCAGACCAAGATAAAGGTAATTTCAAATATTCCTGTCCTTAGGCCGCTGAAAGAGGTAAGCAGTTTTATTGGTCATGCTGGTTATTATAGGAGATTCATAGAAATTTTTTCCAAGTTGGCATCTCCCTTATTTACTTTATTAATAAAAGATGCTCAATTTGTATGGAATGCATGCCAAGAAGAATTTTCAGAACTAAAGAAGAGGCTATCTACAACACCCATCTTGAGGGGGACAAGTTGGGCCCTGCCTTTTCATATTTATTTTGATGCTTCAGACACAACCATTGGAGTAGTTCTAGGATAACAAGAAGGTCACAACCCATACGTTATCTATTACGTTAGTAAGAATATGTCTCTTGCTGAACTGAACTACACGGTAACGGAGAAGGAATTCCTTGCTATCATTTATTCCATGAATAAATTTAGACATTACATTACTGGATACTCTACATTTGTACATACTGACCACTCAACTATTAAGTATTTGATGAAAAAACCTATTACTACTGCTAGAGTGACTAGCCTGGTTGTTGTTACTCCGGGAATTTGACATCACTATTCTGGATAGACCAGGGAAGGAGAACGTAGTTGCATATTTTATATCTTGGCTAACTAATAATGATGATGATACACCAGTCAAAGATTCTTTCCTTGATGAACATTTATTTGCAGTCTCGGCCTTTTCCCCATGGTACGTTGACATTGCAAATTACTTGGTTGCAGGTAGACTTCCATCTCACTTGTCCAAATGAGAAAAGAGGAGAATTATACACCAAAATGTGAGGTATTGCTATATCGAAGGCCACCTCTTTTACTTAGGACCCAATTTAGAAATCAGGCAATGTGTGAGAGAGGATGAAATGCACAGTATTTTGAAATCCTGCCATGATGAGCCCTGTGGGGGGTATTTTTACGATAAAAGGACATGCCATAAAGCATTGAGGATGGGATATTTATGGCCAACTATATTTCAGGATGCAATAAAATATGTTCAGGCCTATGACAACTTCCAGAGAATGGTCCAACCAAATAGATTAGATGAGATGCCACTTCAGCCACAGTTGGTGGTTGAACCCTTTGATAGATGGGCCCTAGATTTTGTAGGGCCTATCAACCCTTCATCAAGACAAAAATTTTACATTATGATTTGTACTGACTATATGATCAAGTGGGTATAAGTTGTGGCATTGGTAAAGGCCAATGATCAGGATGCAATAGACTTTTTTATGTAGATATATCCACTTGCTTTCGAGTGCCCAGGGAAATTGTGACAGACAGAGGACCACAGTTTCTGTCTCGAAAGATGGAGGCCCTGTTTCAGAAGTATCACATTCAGCACCGAGTCACCTCTCCATATCATCCATAGGAAAATGGGAAGGTGGAAAGCACGAACAAGGTGATCGATTCAATCCTAACAAAAACAATGAAGATTCAACGGAAGGATTGGGATGATAGGCTTCCGAAAGAATTATGGGCCTACCATACAACATGGCACAATACTACAGGATTCTCCCCATATGAACTGGTGTATGATAACAATATTGTTCTTCCTATTGAATTTGAAATTAAAACTTTGAGAACAACCCTGGAGGAAAACCTGGATTTAATTGAGGCTCATAAAAATTGGCTGAGTCGACTGAATGAACTCGATGAAGAGCGCATTGTTCATGTACATTATACAACTTTGATTCAATAGAAGTGCTCCAAATGGCACGATAGATTTATCAGGAAGAATATGTTTTGTGAAGGAGATTGGGATTTATTGTATGATTCACAGTTTAAAAGGACTTTAAAGGAAAGCTACGCACGAGATGGCTGGGAACTTACAAAATAGATCAATTATTTGACAATGGAACCGTTTGGTTGCCTAGCATTGATGAAAATCATACACCTTTATTTGCCAATGGTCATTGATTATGTCTATATCACAAACCGATGTTGAAGGATGCATTGATTTCATAGGTTACAGCTAATCCAGATTGTCAATTGGTATAGGAGCAAGGTTTTTCCCATGTTTCTAAAACTTTTTAAATTTGCTGCAAATTCCACAAAATATGTATATAAATAAAATTGTTTAATTTTCATCATGTAATTTTCCTTTCTTTTTTCTTTTCTTTTTGCTATGATCGGGTGTGTTTTTCTGAGAATTGTGAACAAGTATTTATGAGAAGGTTCAATAAAGGGAAGTAGTTGCGACAGGCCAAGCAATTGCGGAACCATGGATGATCCTTCTCCATTTGATATGACACCTTGAAAGAATGAATGTTTAAGATTGCATATCTTTGATGGAAAATTTAGTTTTACTGAGCCCTGTCAAAAAAAAAATTTAAGTGGAAATCCTGCTAAAATGCTTAATCTTTATCTTCTGTAATTCCACTATTTTTTCCAAATCCCGCTGCAACTCCGTTATTTTTGGCCAAATTATACTGCAACACCGCTAATTTTTCCTCTGTTTTTGGTCAAATTCTGCTGCAACATCGCTAATTTTTCCAATGTTTTGGCCGAACTCCATTGCAATACTGCTAATTTTTCCGCTGTTTTGGTCAAACTCTGCTACAACACTGCTAATTTTTCCATTGTTTTTGGTTGAACTTCACTGCAACACCGCTAATTTTTCCATTGTTTTTGGCTGAACTCTACTGCAACTCCACTACTTTTCCATTGGGGTTGGCTATTCTGCACTGCAACTCTATTAGTTTTCCGCTAAATTTTTTGCTTGTATTGTTGCTGAATATATCACGAAAAATTCGTCGCATTCGGGGCAGATTTTTGACTGAATCTTAATGTTTCATGTTGAGATCTTTTACACTTTGTCCGCGCATTCAGGAAATTAATGCTGATATAACGTGCTCCACTTGATTAATGATTGATGACAGATTTATCCTTAATTGTGTGTGTGAAATCATCTCTCTCGTGATTATTTGTCATCGAAATTTCGGATCACACCGGGGAATTGACGGCTTGAGTAACAATGATCAGGTATGGATTCTGATTGTAAGTTTAATCAAGTATTTAATGATGTAATAATAATGACTATACCTTTTTGACCTCTAACAGTAATCCATAATTATTTAACATTTCCTTTCAAATCATCTCGCCTGTACTTTCAAAAAAGATTTCTCTCTATCTCCAATAATCTGCAACACATTATGTTTCTAATTTTTCTGATAACTTTAGAACACCCATATGAACCCCTGTTATCTAGTTATTGTGTCAAACTGTTGCAACTTGAATGATTGATTATGTTAGTTACTATACCCATCTATCACAACCAGTAAAGAGAACTTATTATGGGTCCTCCAATCAGGTATGAGCCTAGCAATCTAGATGCTCTGTCTGCAAACATAGAAGTCCATGATATTTTTCGGGAAGCTGGATGGATTGGTTATTTCTAGAGATTGAACGGATTTCATGATGAAACAACATTTCATTTTTCTATGAACCTCAATGGAGAATACTCATAAATAAGAGGATTGAGGATAGATGCATTAGAACAAGTCATAGCAGAGGTTACAGGACTGCCTCGAACTCGAGAACACTGTTTTATCAGGAAGAGTCACAATTTGAGAGCAGCTGAAGAATTTATAGCACCATGGGAGCAAGTGCATAGAACGACTAGAGAAGTGGCACTGGAGACACTGCCTAGACCATGGGAACACGTCACAACCTTCCTGAAGAGGTACATCACCTGTGAGGGAAGATATAAGGTTGTTTATATTTACAATTTTGTCTTATTGTCTCATTTATGCCATCACAGACTTATCAATATGCCATTTTATCTACCACAAACCCTACAAAACATGGTGCATTATGCTAAGATATCCAGACACCCACTCTCTTCCCTCATAAATCATGGGTTGATTAAATTATTAGTACATAGACGCTTGGCATAAAATAATTTAACATGGGAATAGTTTGTTGGAGTTGCGGTGCATTAGGCACCCGCAATAGCACACATTTGGGGTAGAATTTTCAAACATTGTTGGAGCAGGGCCCCGCAGCTACAGGAAAAGCTGCTATATCAGGAGAAGAAAGTCAAAGGAAACAGTACCTGAGCGGTCGAGAAGGGAGAGCTCAACCGCTGCACTTAAGGCAGCGACGAAGACAGGAGGGCTCAACTACCCTCATAAAGGAAAAGGAGCAACGGGCCGAGGTATTGAAGACAAAGGACAGAGGGGAACGACTGAGGAAGTGGTGCCCATACCCATGATCAGCGTCGGGAAGCATGGAAGACTGCAGAAAGATGTGGTGTGACAGGAAGTGGCAGTTCAAGTACAGATAGGCCAACTGTCACAGTTAGGTTTTTTGGGTTACTGTTGGGAAAGGCCCACAGTGTTGTAACATGGTGAGACCTCCGGGCCACCTATATAAGCATGTATTTTGTATTGTGAAAGGTTAGCTATTCAGATAATTAGCTAGCTAGTCAGAGAGTCAGTTAGTCTGTTAGCTCATAGTCAGTTAGACATTGAGAGAGAGTCGAGCTCTGGTTCTGTTATTCAGTCTGTAGTTATCTTACTGTAACCAGTAGCTGGCTCTTTGAGCATGAATGTGACAATTCACAGGGATTGAGAGAGAGAGAGGAAGAGTATATTGTAAGGAGAAGACAATATATAAGGAGAAGAGATCTAGGAGAGAAGGGCTCCCTACTGTGTGCATGGAGTTTCCCAGAAGATCTCGAGCTGCACAATAGGTTGCAGCGGAACTGTGTTTACTCTCTCAAGATATAATATAAAAACCAGTTCCTGTGGACGTAGCTTCCTTCCTGGGAGTGAACCACATAAAATCCGCGTGTTGTGCGACTGTTCATGTGATTGTGTTTTACCTATTCGCTATCTTTCATCTGCTACATGAATGTTACTTATCAGTTGATGAATGCATGTATGTTATTCTTCAGTTTATAGCACATAGAAGGTTAAATGCAAGTTGAATGTATCAAGTAGTCTGTGTATGAGTTTATCAGTGCTTGATTCATAACAGTAACAGTTACAGTGTTAAGTAATTCCTGCATATTTAGTCCAACAAGATTGAGTATATTTGATGTTAAGTGTGTTGAATGGTAGAAGCTCAAGTAAGGATGTTTGACACCCTATCGAGGGCTAACTGAGTTGTTGTGCCCAGAGAGAAGACCTTTGGACCTTTAGGGTCACATTGAGTCTTACTGTAGAAGATATCACAGCATAGAAAGGCGATATCGCACCGTCGGAGGAGCTACGGTGTGGGATATCGTAGGTGAAGGGTTGAGTAGAAGAGAAAGTTGTGCATCATTGTAGAGGCTGCGATGTGATAAGAGTCTGCTCCCTATCAGAGCCAACTAGAAGGAGAGATCACCCTCATGGAGAGATCCCGCTAGCTAAGAAGAGTCGCGAGACCCTAGGATGCTATAGAACCTGGTTGAAGACACCTGAGTCTTCAACCACCCCATATAAGATAACTTCGGGTGAGACTTTATGCCGTTTTACGGTTTGTTGCCGAAAGGTCCAGTGAGCTAGGGGTATTGTTGGTACATTAAAGTAAACCCGGGTCTGCCTTGTCAGAGCCAACAAATGGTTCCGTTGCCGGTTTTGAACAACTTGAAGAGCTAATGTTCTGTTGGCATCCTACTAAAGAAGAACTCAACCAGTGGGTTGGGTCTAAGGAAAGAGAATTTGCTGCGATAGAAAACAAGAGTCCTAGGCTTAGTACAGAGGACTGGTTACAAAAACATATCTTCATAGACCTGCATGAGATATTTTTTGCGACCTATGCAAATGAGTTGTATGACTGGTTGTTAAAGTTGACTGATAAGAATATATTCAAGAAGAAAAGAAACATTGTCTGGACACCAGAGCTAATTCAGACCATGAAGAGCGTTGATAATCCCATTTCATAGGCAGTAGAATTCTAGCTTGCAAGTTTGCTGGAACGGTTCATTACAGAGTTCGCAGTTGATCAAAGAAAAAGTTTCAGCGAAGCCGAGAGGTGCTTCTTCAAAGGATATCGCGGTAGGTACTTGAACTCTTTAAATTTGTCTATTAAGATGTTATTACATGAAAAAGGAGTAATGGATATATTCTTAGATGAATAAGTTCAGTAAGTGTAATGTCACAAGAGTTTGAGAGTGATTTTGATGAAATTGGATGTACACATAGTGGTAAGAAATATAAAGTAGATTTCATATCTTCCATCTTGGAAGACAGTTCAGACCATACTAGAGAATAGAGCCAAAGCAATACAGAAAGACCAGCAGGGGGTATCCCTTACCACCCTTATACCCCACAAAAAATGACCGAGACCCAAAACAATCCTGTAGGAACTCCATCTAGTAGTTCACATACAGTACATACCACCTTTACACCACCTACATCTACACCGCCGAGTGGTAGTAACACAGCAACTCAGCATCCACCACATAGAAACAGAATGGGGGACGACATGAAGTTACCTACCTTTAAGGGTACAGGGGAAGAAGACCTGGAACAACATTGGTTCCTATGTGAAGCTGTATGGACCATTAAATAGATCCTAGATGATAATACTAAACTTGTCCAGTTGGCCACTACACTTAGAGAAAGAGCCTTAACATGGTATATGAAGTATACATCAACACAGCCCAGAACGCTCATACAAGTTAGGATCGGCATGATAAAAGAATTTAAGAAACCTAAGTCTGAGTCACGGTGTATCACAGAGCTTAAAGACATTAAACAGTTACCTACAGAGTTAGTATGGGACTTTGATCAGAAATTCAAAGCTCTCATAGACCAGGTTAGCTTTGAGTTTGCGCCAGAGCAACATAAAGAATGGTTCATCGTAGCACTGCTCCTGCATATTAGACTTCCCCTTATGCAACAAAGACTCCGTACACAGGATGAAGCGTTGGAGATGGAAATGAAACTAGAGGCTTCACCTCTAGCTGAGACTAGTACAGGAATGACAAGTTTACAGAACCAGTTAGCTAATCTCACGTTATAGTTACACGAGATTAAGAAAGGGAAAGAAGTTGCATAAGAACTATGGTGTACCAAGTGTAAAGGACAGGGCCATACTAAAAATAACTGTCTAGTATTTGTTGAATATTTAGCAAGTGGGGCTCTGAACCCCTTAATACAGAACCAAGGGCCATGGTGTGAACTCTGCAGAACAAGAGGACATAGACCACATGAATGCCCTTTACTTCAGAAGTATGTACAAACTCCCAAGAATTTATACTGTAACTTCTGTAAGTCAGTAGGTCATGATGAAAATAATTTCCGAGCTTATGATTGTAGAAATTCAGGCCTGCAGTAGATTAATTTCACCCACAACAATTAACAATTGATCATGCAAAATTATCAACAATGGAGACTGAATATGGAGCTGTAACACAAAATTATATTAACTGAGTGTACAATAGCCAACCCTGTAATAACATAGGCTGCTGAATATATAGAATACATGAGCAAATCAAATGCATAAGGAAGCATCCAAATCTAGCATAAAGCAGGCTTACCCAAAATAGGCAAATCCCCCATAGGTGTAAAAAGCTGATCCCAAATCTATCAAGGACCCCACAAATTAGCAAGGGTGCATGTGCAAGCTAAAGAGTGTTCAAATGGCAGCTCATACATGATTTTTCATGGAGGAAAGAGTGGAGGAGGAAGAGGTAACAAAGCTGATTCACCTCACCTAGTCTTGCTTTCCTATGTGCCTTAAAACACTGAAAAAGCAGGGAATAAAGCAGAAAAAGCAGATGGGCGCCTAGGAGGCCAGGAATAAAGAAGATTTGATTCCTAAGGCTTTCCCAAGTGCTCCATGAGTCAATAATGGCAAGTTTGACCTCTATGGATAGGAAATTAACAACTTGCACATGGTGGGACTCATGGACTAGGCAAATAAGACAAAATAAATGAAATAATGTCTAAGTGGGTAAATACTATGGGTTGATTATTCTAACAATGATCTCATGATAGAGAGAAAGCATGACTTGTATAGAGTCTAGTCAGAGACACCAGGTCCAGCAGCAGGACCACAGCACGAACCAGCTCATGTTGGCCATGGAGGAGGATTCAGAGGACGAGGCCGTGGTGAAGGCTTCGGCCATGGCCATGGACTGATTACTTGTTACAATTGTGGAGTTATAGGACATTATGCTAGGGATTGTCAGAACCCTACTACAACATGTAACTATTGCAAGTCCTATGATCACACTATAGAAGAGTGTTCAATCTTGATAGCCAAGATTAGGGATCCTAAGCCAGCAGGAAATCGGAACATTCAGCTTATTGTTGCTGAGCAGAAAGAGCCAGAACCAAGAGTCAATATTGTGACTCACAGCAGTGCTTCTACTAGTAGGACATCATAGGATACTGAAAAGAATACAGGTCCGGAGTGGGTGCGCAAAGCCACTAATAAATAAACATCGCTTGACCTACAGAAGAACAAAGAAATGTTTCAGCAAGCAAAAACTTTCTTTACTGACCCTACACCATCAGGATTGTAGGTATTGCCTTGCAGGGGCGTACCACAGCAGCAAACACCTTGTGGCATTAGTCCTGTGCAGATATTGCTGGCTACCACATCTGGAAGGTGCGAAGAGGATGAGTTGACAGGAAGTGTACAATCCTTCCTGCGGAGCTGCTTGAAACTTGTACAAAATGAGAAAGCTATCAGAGAGCTTCAGCCAATCATAGATCAGTGTCAGCCGTCTTCTTCCATGAGCAGTGCGTAGCGGGCTGTTCATAATATTATGGGCCATACAAGAACAGGAAAAGAGATGAGACTCACAGTGTAAATTGGAGAATTTGAAATGGATGAGGTAATCCTAGATTTAGGATTAGAGGTAAATGTTCTGAATAAGCAGACATGGGAATAGATGGGTATCCCTAAGTTAGCCAGATCACCTATCCATCTGTGTTTAGCCAATCAGCAGAGGGTATCGCCACTGGGTTGATTACCGCAAGTACCAGTTGACATTGATGGAGTTCGTAGCTTTGCAGACTTTGAAGTCATAGAAATTATTGGCGATAGTAGACCCTCTCCAGCGTTATTAGGTATTGATTGGAAAATCAATAACATGGTTGTTATCGATTTAAAGAAAAGACAAATGACCTTTGAGGATAATCAGATTCGGGTCATCGCACCGTTGGATCCTTTCCAGGGTCCTAGATACATCGAACCTAACAGAGCAGAGGAAGAGGTGTGCAACATGGAAAGCCTTTATCAGATGATTTCTAATCAAAGTGATTATGTCAATCTGATCGCAGAAGGAAATATCAGTTGGCGATGCGACAGCTCATGCGCATTAGATTCGGAGGTTGGTTTAGAAAATTGGCAGAATAGACTTTACGAAGTCTCAGCTCACAGATGTGCGTTTATGACCAAGTCACTACGCTGGATTGGCACAGAGGTTATTGATATTCCATCGTTTCATGGCTTAGCGGATGTCAATGACTTTTTACAGCAGTTCGAGCAAGAAATTCCTCAGGAGTAGAGGATGACAACTATTGATCTTGCAGTAAAAGCCACACCTGCAAGATGGTGGCATGCACATAAAGAACATATCACATCATGGGATGATTTTAAGAGACTGATGGTGATCAGGTTCTCTAGTGACAAAGAGCCTTTACAACAGAAATATATAGGAGAAAGTGACCCCAGGTCACATATTCAGATTTGTGAACAGAGTTGGTCGGACATTCTAGAGGATGAATGGGTTCACCTATTCATTCACACTTTAGACCAAATCCCAAGGAATTGGTACACGGAAACAGAGTTGCGCAGAGGAACCATCACATGGCCACTAATGATAGACAGCTTTCTACTCACTTTCATTTTTGAATCTAAGTACCCAAGCATTGATCAGGCTCTAGATGTAATAAAGACTAAGATATTTGATGACTGTACCCTATCAGTGTATGCTCAGCCTGATTGGGCCACCCAGTTAGAACATGCGCTAGATTGTTACAACTTCGCAGCAGAGCTAGAGGATGAGGATGAGAATCCTCGCAGTGTCAACATTCCAGAGTTAGAAGGGACTCGCGGAGTTGAGGGAACAAAGCTAGAGATTCCCGTAATCACAGAGCCTATCAAGATTAAAAAGATCAATATTGGCACAGAAACAGAACCAAAGTTTGCCTCTATTGGAGACTATTGGAATGATGAAACAGTAGGACACATCGCAGATCTCTTACATGACTATCAAGACTTATTTCCCACTAAGTTCACAGAGATGAAGGGCATAGTAGGAGATTTAGGAGTCATGCGGATACCATTGAAAGAGGATTCTAGGCCAGTTAAGCAGCGTCCATACAGATTGAATCCTCGTTATAAAGAAAAATTTAAGGATGAAATTGATAAGATGCTAGCAGCAAGCATCATTGAACCTGTAGAAGAGAGTGAGTGGGTTAGTCCCATGGTCATACAGGAAAAGAAAACCAAAGGAGAAATCAGGATTTGTGTCGATTTGTGCAAACTCAACGATGCATCATTTCATGACCCATTTCTGACACCTTTTACTGATGAAGTTTTAGACAATGTGGGAGGACAAGAGGTCTACTCCTTCACTGATGGATTTTCAGGCTATCACCAGATAAGAATCCATCCAGAGGATCGACATAAGACCACCTTTGTGATAGAATGGGGCTCATTCCAGTATACGGTAATGCTCTTTGGTCTTAAAAATGCACCAGCTATTTTTTCCAGAGTAGTAGTTGCTGTATTTAAGGAATACATCCATAAATTCTTAGAAGTCTATTTTGATAATTGGACTGTATTTGGATTAATCGACAAGCATATAGGAGATCTAAGGCTCATGTTAGAGAAATGTAGGTAATATCAGATTTCTCTTAACTTGAAGAAATGTATATTCTGTGCGCCATTTGGTATTTTGTTGGGTCATATTGTTTGCAGACAAGGCTTGATGGTAGATCCTGCAAAGATTGCCATCATTATAAATCTTCCAGCACCCAAATCAGTCAAGCAATTGAGGACAGTGCTCGGTCATACCGGGTATTATAGAAAATTCATCAAGGGCTACGCAAAGATCACAGCACCTATGGAAAGCTGTTAAAAAAAGAAGTGAAATTCCTATGGAATGAGGAATGTCAGAAAAGTCTAGACACTCTTAAAGAAAATATGGTTACAGCACCCATATTAGTATTTCCAGACTGGACCAAGCCATTTCATGTACATGTGGATGCATCTGGCATCGCATTGGGGATTGTCTTAACACAGCCAGGAGAAGGGGGTATCGATCACCCTATCGCGTACTCAAGCTGAAATCTATCTACTGCAGAAAAGAACTACACCACTATAGAACGAGAAGGATTAGCTATGGTGTATGCTCTACAGAAATTCAGGCACTACCTGTTGGGTGCCTCATTCAAGATGTTCACTGACCATTCCGCTTTAAAGTACTTGGTCAATAAGCCAGTGTTAGGAGGAAGGATCTGCAGATGGTTACTCTTATTTCAGGAGTATGATTTTGAAATCATTGTAAAACCAAAAAAATTAAATGCCAGACTTGGTCACCTGTTGCGGATAGATTCAGGAGAAGAACCAAGTAATTTAGAGGACAATTTTCCAGATGCGCAATTGTTTTCTATACAGATCATAGATGAGTATTACGCTGATATTATCCACTTTCTCACTACAGGGTGGGCACCTGTTGAGTTTACTAAGCAGCAAAGGAAATAGTTAGTTGTGAAAGCAGCAGATTTCACTTTGCTTGCAGGACAATTATACAAGTTGGGTCCAGATAAAGTCTTGCGCAGATGCGTGATGCCGCACGAAAAAGAGGCCATTATCAGAGAAGCACACTCAGGTACCGCAGGAGGTCATTTCACAGGAAAGCCAACTGTGCAGAAAATTCTAGCTGCAGGATTATGGTGGCCTACTTTGCACAAAGACACTAAGGAATTTTACAGATGTTGCGATATTTGCGAGAGGGTAGGAAAACCTTCACAGAGAGATGAAATGTCGCTACGACCACACATTACGCTGCGTGCATTTGACAAGTGGGCTATAGATTTCGTGGGTCCTATCAACCCTCCAGGAAAACGAACTGGTGCGAGATACATCATCATAGGAACATAACACCTCACCAAGTGGGCAAAGGCAAAAGCAGTAAGGAATTGTGATGCTGCTACAGCTGCACAGTTCATTTTTTAAAACATCATAAGTAGATTTGGATGTCCAGTAATTTTGATGAGTGATCAAGGCACACATTTTCTAAACCGCACTATTGAGGCCTTGACGGAGGAATTTTAGATACAGCACCATAAGAGCACTCCCTACCATCCTCAAGCTAATGGTACGGTGGAGGATTTTAACAAGATTCTAGAAAATGCTCTTACTAAGATCTGTAATAGCCAAAGAAATGATTGGGACCTTAGGGTTAATGCTGTATTATGGGCTTATAGGACTGCATGCAAGAAACTTACAAGACACACACCTTTCAGCTTGGTGTATGGACAAGAGGATGTTATTCCTATGGAATATATTATTCCCGGTTTAAGAGTTGCTCAAATTACCAGGATGGCTAATGCAGATAGGATGAATGAAAGACTAGCACAGCTGCTTACCTTAGAAGAAGACAGATTCATCGCAGGATTTCATCAGAAAGTGCAGAAGGCACGAGAGAAAGCTTGGCACGACAGGCACATCAAAAGCAATATTTTTCAGACAGGATACTTAGTGCTCCTCTATGACAGTAAGTTTGTTAAGTTCCCAGGGAAGTTCAAGATGCATTGGTTGGGGCCATATTAGGTTCAACAAGTTACAAATGGAGGTGTCGTTCAGCTCAGCAAACTGAACGGGGAGCTTCTTCCCACTTTGATTAATGGCAGTAGACTTAAGCTTTATAGTGATAGCCACTCCACCTCCCAGCCCTAACTCAGACAGTTTATGAAGTGCAGATGTCCAGTGTAGTTGAAAGGAGGCATCGCACCGGTAATTATTCTACACTAAAAAAAAAAGGGGGTTCTAAGTATGAGGAATCGCATCAGAAAAGTGTATGTTGCGCAAGTCATAGGATGCTTACAGAGTTTTTGAACATTGCGGCATTCATGCCGACACTTTGGTTCAAGATGATGTAGTGTGGAATCATAGCAATGTGATGTTCCCCGTGCCACGTAGATGATTTCGAAAGGGGACAGAGGGCTAGTCACTTCGCCTTCTGATAAGCAGTTAATATAGATAGGACAGGTATACGTTTCCCTAGATTTGAAAACAGTATAATGATTTTTCCATATTTGGTAAATCTTTGACGAGACTGGCGCCTGCATGCAAGTTTCGAGGGAAATATGATCAGATTTCAGCAATTAATAAGGATCGAAATGACGGGTGTTGTCTTGTCCATGAAATTAATACCGTCGATGGGTCTAGCCAAATGACCGTTGCTTCAAATATTATCACCTTCGTTATAAATATAGAGATCATTCATACAGAAGGGTTACTTTTGCGATTTCTGAGAGCTATAGAGCAAGTTGAAGAGTTTTCCCTGTGAAGAGATATTCTAGCTACAGAGTGCTAGTTTCCCCAATTTCGCAGCCATTTCCAGTTTAGAGCATTGCACCGAGTGGTTTCTGTCCAAGACAAAACCTTTAGAAGACATTGTGCAAAGATTCCAGCGTGGTGGCCTTGTGTCCACTATGACGACGTCGCCCAAGGTTGTGAAATTAGGTACATCACAGGTTAGACAGCCGCCAAGGATGAGGAGTCAAGCTTAGATAGTAGAAGAATCCATCCTGGAATAGGAAGAGGAAGTTCATATGGCAACAGTATACGTTGTGCCATGAGTCGAGGATGCACTAGAGGTAACCATTCCCAAGGGTGCTAAGTTTCCTGTTCCCCTACCACCGATTGATTCTCGTGTCAAGGAAGATGGAGATCTGTTAGGATATGCCCCTGTTCTCAAATTTATAGACTATAACCTTGGAGACAGTAAGACATATGCTTAGTTTTGGCTAGATTGGTATCTCACGATTCAAAGGAACCCGAGGACTGACGGAGATGAGTTTGTTCCTATGGAACATGTCCATATTCTTGAGCAGTCGGGCTTGCTCAATTTGTTGAGAATACCACATTTTGGACGAGGTGCAGAGGTTAATGCCATGGTGCGCGTGCTACTTTCTTGTGTACATGGAGGTTACCTCTGGCTAGGTAATAGGGTTGATTTGAACATCAATCTGATACACCACATCACCGGGCTGTCCAAGACCGGTAAGGACCCTCAGACACATATATCCAGTAAGAGCAAGGATTCCAAGCTACCAGCAACCCTAGTTAACAAGTATAAGCTACAGAGAGGAGGTCGGGCTTATGACCTCATAGCACTAGAAGATGATACACTCAGATTTATAGCCAGTCTGCTTGCAAGTAGACTGTTAACCAAAGTTCACCCAAAAGAAGTTACAAGATCAGTAATTCACCTTGCCATACAAGCCGCAGAAGGTGAACAATTTAATTGGTGTTTATTCTTATTAAATATTTTTCTTCAATATTGTTTGACAACGCAGGACAAGCCGAACCACCCCTTCCATTTCTCGTGGATGCTTATATTATGTGCATTCATTGGATGGAAAGAGCCACCCCATACCTAGTTTCTACAGATACGAAGCGGCGATCCCAGAGGCGCGCGCTATGCAAACTTATGGAAGAGCAACAGCCCAGCCAAGAAAAATATCAATATGATAGTATTCTATGAATACTATAAACTATTGAAGAGAGTAATCCAGGAGACACCGCGGATCACTATGGAGATTGTGGACATGTATGATAATCGGCTTGATTTCATGGCAGACAACCATACAATCTACTTAAGGCCAAAAGGGTCTAGAACGGACAACTGGGCAAATGGTTCGTTCAGGATGACAGCACAGGATATAGAATATGTCATCAAAGACTTTGATGAAGAGTGGAAGAAGGAATTAGAAGATGCCACAACACTACCACCAGGTATTGCACACACAGACCCATCGGACAAAGGAAAAGACAAAGTGGGGTCCCAGATGAAAGATATAGTAGAAGTGCCACCACCGGCACAAAAGAGGAAAGATGTAGAAGAGGTTCCACCAGAGGCACCAAAGAAGAAAAAAACAAAAGCCTCAAAGCCAACTACAGAGACCGCACTAAAGGAGGATGACTATGAACTCATTGCAACGAGATTGCACGACGCGATGCAGGACTCATTTCAGGTGATGCAGACATCACAGGAAAAGCTATAGAACACGATTGATAAGCAACTTTTGGAGTTGAAAGCACTAGCTGAGAAGACTTCCACAATGCAGATTCCACCAGTCAAGGCGATGACAGGAGAAAGTTCAACACCATCGACTTCCCGCGAGGAATTCTTGGCAAAGGATCGCATCAATACAGTATTGAAACCGTCAGGGAGCATCCAACTCCCTGCTTCGATGATCGATGTACAGATACAGGTTAGACAACCTATTGAGGTTAATTTGGCCTAGTTCCCTGTTGATCAAGTATAGATGGTCCAGCAGCAGATAACCGTAGAGCTCAGGGATAGAGAGCTTGCGACTTATAAACATAACACTCAGCTGAGGCAACATAATGCAGAGCTCATTGCAGGCTTTCAGAAAAAGGCAGAAGAGTTAAGAGTACATGAAGAAAGAGAACAGGATCTAAGTCAGGTCCTGCAGAACATCGCATTAGAGTTACCCCAGTGTAACATTAGAGTTTTCCTTACCTTTGATGCAGAAGGTAAGAAGAATTGCAGACAGAGCAAAGGCTCTGGAAGACACAGTGGTCAAGATGGAGGAAGACCACAAAGCACAGATTGCTGAGCTTGAGGCTCGACCGCCAGGCACACCTCAGGCCAACAAGGAAGCAAGGGAAGAGGCCTTTAGACTCACTTCAACATAGATGAAGAGTCACATAGATGACGCACAGTCATTACTAGCTGATGCGATGAAGACATGGTCGGAGCTAGACGAGCTCCCAGATAGACTGGAATTGCAGTAGATTATCCAGAACATAGAGAAGGCCACAGCAGCAATGAAGGAAGAAGTCAAGAGCTTAGGAGCTCTTGCAAAGATGAAGAAGATGACAGAGATGAACCGTTTGCAACAGGAAGCGCAACGGTTGAGAGAAAAAGAGATACAATTCAATAACTTGCTTCAACCATACCAGGAACAAATTACAGAGCTGGTCGATGCAGTTGAGTAGAAGGTTAAGGAGTTCACTACAAGCAAAAAAGATATTGATGATACAAAAGACTCCATCATTAGTTAAGCTATGCTTTAAACGGCACAAGAATGTGTCGAAGTTATGGATAAAGAAGTCACAGGACTTTGGGAGAGACTTACAAGGACTTTGCAGGAAGCCAAGGAGAAGCTACATCATGAGAAACCAGCTGTTAATGGCTCAGGGATGAGCCACAAGTAAGTGTTAGGGGACTATTGGAGTAGGGCCTCGCAGCTACAGGAAAAGCTGTTATATCAGGAGAAGAAAGTCAAAGGAAACAGTACCTGAGCGGTCGAGAAGGGAGAGCTCAACCACTGCACTTAAGGAAGCGGTGAAGACAGGAGGGCTCAGCTACCCTCATAAAGGAAAAGGAGCAACGGGCCGAGGTATTGAAGACAAAGGATAGAGGGGAACGACTTAGGAAGTGGTGCTCATACCCATGATCAACTCCGGGAAGTATGGAAGATTGCAGAAAGCTGTGGTGTGATGGAAAGTGGCAGTTCAAGTACAGATAGGCTGATTGTCACAGTTAGGGTTTTTGGGTTACTATTGGGAAAGGCCCATAGTGTTGTAACAGGGCAAGACCTCTGGGCCACCTATATAAGCATGTATTTTGTATTGTGAAAGGTTAGCTATTCAGACAATTAGCTAGCTAGTCAGAGAGTCAGTTAGTCAGTTAGTTCATAGTTAGTTAGACATTAAGAGAGAGTCGAGCTCTGGTTCTGTTATTCAGTCTGTAGTTATCTTACTGTAACCAGTAGCTGGCTCTTTGAGCATGAATGTAACAATCCGCAGGGATTGAGAGAGAGAGAGGAAGAGTATGTTGTAAGGAGAAGACAATATAGAAGGAGAAGATATCTAGGAGAGAAGGGCTCCCAGCTGTGTGCACGGAGTTTCCCAGAAGATCTCGAGCTGCACAATAGGTTGCAGCGGAACTGTGTTTACTCTCTCAAGATATAATATAAAAACCAGTTCTTGTGGACGTAGCTTCCTTCCTGGGAGTGAGCCAGGTAAAATCCGCGTGTTGTGCGACTGTTCATGTGATTGTGTTTTACCTATTCGCTATCTTTCATCTGCTACATGAATGTTACTTATGGGTTGATGAATGAATGTATGTTATTCTTCAGTTTATAGCACATAGAAGGTTAAACACAAGTTGAATGTATCAAGTAGTCTGTGTATGAGTTTATCAGTGCTTGATTCATAACAGTAATAGTTACAGTGTTAAGTAATTCCTACATATTTAGTCCAGCAAGATTGAGTATAGTTGATGTTAAGTGTGTTGAATGGTAGAAGCTCAAGTAAGGATGTTTGACACCCTGTCGAGGGCTAACTGAGTTTTTGTGCCCAGAGAGAAGACCTTTGGACCTTGAGGGTCACATTGAGTCTTACTATAGAAGATATCGCAGCATAGAAAGGCGATATCGCATCGTCGGAGGAGCTGCGGTGTGGGATATCACAGGTGAAGGGTTGAGTAGAAGAGAAAGTTGCGCATCGTTGTAGAGGCTGTGATGCGATAAGAGTCTGCTCCCTATTAGGGCCAGCTAGAAGGAGAGATTGCTTTCGCAGAGAGATCTCGTGGGCTAAGAAGAGTCGTGAGACCCTAGGATGCTACAGAACCCGGTTGAGGACACCTGAGTCTTCAGCCACCCCATCTAAGATCACTTCGGGTGAGACTTCAGGCCATTCTGTGGTCTGTTGCCAAAAGGGCCAGTGAGCTAGGGGTATTGTTGGTACATTAAAGTAAACCCGGGTCTGCCTTGTCAGAACCAACAAAAATAGCTCCTCGGATTCAGCTGGGGGGAGGGATGAAAAAGTGGAGGAAAGTGAATATGAACAAGAGGAAAATTCAGGGGGAGTTGCAGCAATAGATAACCCTATGGAAGGAATGGTTGGAGTAATAGAGGAAAATGAAGAAGCAACAATAGTAGAAGTATAAAGGGGAACAACTGCAGAAGCAGTGACAACAGAATCTAGAGCTGTGGATGCAGCAGAAGAAGAGGGACTGGCTGCAGAAACTGAGGAAATAAGGCCTCAGGTGGTCGAGATCGAAACCTCCTTGGAAATAAAAGGAACTGTAGTTGATCAGGATGTGCTTTTAGCAGGAATTGGAGAATTCTCCACCATTCTCATACCAAACAAGAAGAGGAAAATATCAAGTGTTGGGGGAGCATCATCCAGGA
Organism: Pseudotsuga menziesii; assembly: GCA_001517045.1. Lineage (NCBI taxonomy): Eukaryota > Viridiplantae > Streptophyta > Pinopsida > Pinales > Pinaceae > Pseudotsuga > Pseudotsuga menziesii. Next base: position 409,017 of record LPNX010967567.1, on the reverse strand, counting down.
GGAGGAGAACTAGGGTGTCCTGGACAACAAAAGTGGTAAGCGTTGAAATCTCCATTATTCCCACTGAAACACAAGAACCAACAGGTATTTTATCAATGGCTTCCACTTCCACATAAGAACTTGTTGAAACATAGGGAGAATCATCTAAAAAAAGAAGACATAGGGCTTCCTGGACATCATAGGTGGTAAATAATGAAATTTATATGATACCCACTGAAACAAAAGAACCTATTGGTCAATGGGTGCCACTGCTCCACAAGAACTTGCTGGAACTAGAAGAAGAAGAACCAGGGCCTCTTGGGAAGTATAGAAGTAAATGAATGAAATTCCCATTTTAACACCTAGGGTACCCACTTCTACACAAGAACCAGTGGGAAATTCACCTATGGTGGCCACAGTTACCCAAGAACCTATGCAGCATCAGTTAGAAATGTTGCAATATGAAAATGAACTACTGAAGGAGGATGCTCGAGCACTGAAAGGAAGAACTGGAAAGGTGGAAGGAGGAAAGAAGAAAGAAACCAACAAGAGGCCTAGACACTTTGGATGATGCCGTTATTCAGTTTGAAGATCCAATCTCCAGCCAGGAGAAAGAAGAGCCTGTATGTCCTAAATGTGGAGTCTTGTTTAAATTGGCAGGATATAAAGTTGATAAAATTGAAATAGCAGCCTGGAGATTGGCACATTTAGGCTAGGGAGGAAATGAGATACTACATGAAGAACCAGCAGAAGAAACAAGGTTGGAATAAAATTTGATTCCTGAGCAGGAGCTAAATGTAGATGAGGCACTACAGTTTCAATATTCAGAAAATATTAAATTGCTTCCTTCTGGAAGCAGTTCTGGGGAATTCAATTCACTTCCAGACGAGGAGTAGCAGTCTAGTGGCACAGATATTGTGCAAGTGCAGATAGACCAGGAGCAACAGTTGGTTGATACAGAGATTTTGCAGGAACAACCATCGGTTGACACATAAATTGTACAGGAAAGAGTCTAGCAGCCTGAAGACATGGAAATAGAAAATGACACTGTTACACAAGAACTAGTGTCTTTAAATTTGGTTGTTGAAATTGCTATGATGGGATTGAAAGAATCAAACACTGTCACACAAGAACCAGCGCTTCTGAAAATATTTGTTGAAACAACAGTCCAGACTGAAACTGTTGAAACACAGGAAATGACAATTTAGACTGAAGCTAAATCTATTGAAACACATGAAATGGCAGTTCAGAGTGAGGCAAAAATTGTTGAAATACAGGAAGTAGTAGTTCATACCGAGGAGGAGGAAGCAATGGACCATATTCTAGATGTTGAAACACAAGAAGCAGCAACATAGGTGGAGGATACATAACTTCAGGAGACAGATGAGGTAACACTTATAAATATTGAAGCAAGTAGATGGAAGCGTCATGCAAACCTACTTGAGAAAGGTATGATTTCCCTTACTGAGCATAAGAAGGTCATTCAATAATTAAGGGAACAATGGGCCGAGGAGATCTTATTCTAGAAAATTTGATGGGAAGAGATGAGGGAGAAGTTAAAAGAGTTAAATAAATATCATTCTATGGAGAAGAATAAAGAACAGATGCTCACTTTAACTCATGATTTATTGAGCTGCAAATCCCCCTCCCCATACTACCATGTATTTTTATTTGAACAGATGTTTTTGTTCAAGATTAAGGCTTTGAAGGAAAGAAGACCCTGGAAAATTGTGACACCTTCTCAATTTTTGGAGACCTTTACCCAAAGTGAATTCTCTGAGCATAATTTGTTGTGTGAATTATATCTGCATGATAGGGCATGCAGGATGGTGTCATACTTATAAATCCTTGATGCCAACATGAATTCCATAAACAAGCTAATAATCTAAGCACACAATTATCCTCACTGGGAATTATAGAGAATTAACATAAGGAGAGAAGAATAGGAATTAATGAACAGACATTAATGAATGGTCAATAAATGATAATTTATATTATTACATAGGTAATACATCCTTATAAAGGAAAACCAGGTTGCTAGAAGAAAAATCAAGCTAGCTCATAAACTAGACTTACTAATTATGATAAACCCCCATATGTGGCTAAACCACTTTCCTAATCTATAAAGGACCTCACGAATTAGCAATAGCATGAGTGAGCGATGATGAGTGAAGGAAAGACTTGCTAATATTGGGATATGGAGAGAAAATAATGGAGGATGGGTTAGCAACAAAAGTTGCCAGTTTCCTAGTTAACTAGCCGCTACCTTATCCACAGAAAAGCAGGATAAAGAAAATTAAAGAAGAATTTCCTGTAAAGCGTAGTCACCAAATCTGGATGTCCATAAAATGGTCAAGATCAACCCAAAATCAGAAATAAATAATTCCTAGGGTATATATGGCAAGTGTTTACTTTAAGGTGCAAGTGGATGCAAACTATATAAGCTAGTGGGTACGAAAATAATCAAATAATGTTTAATTATTTTACAAGTGGGTTTATGATATTCCAACACCCCCATTTAAGTCTGACTTTATGATGATATATTTGAACTAATCAAAAATATATATGCATATAGGGCCCATAAACAATGCTATGGTCACCCTTTTACAATTTATCTTGTCCAAATAAATGAGGAAAGAGGAAAAACCACAAGGGGGAAATACTCCCTCAAGAAAGGACATGAAAAGAAATACCAAAAATGTTGAACTGCTGGCGTTGCTGCTGCTCCAAACTAAATGCTAATATTTGGGGGAATCTTCTTCTTGAGCAGAAGATAAATCTGCTCACATGGATCAAAAACATAAACAACTGCAAGATGGATATTGCGACCATGTAGAACAACTGAGATCCAATGATGTGAAAACACTTGAGAGTTGTAATCAGCTCCAAGATCATATGATGACTTGAAATTCAAACCAATAGAGATGAAATCAGCTCTAGATAGGTGAAATAACTGTCCAAGAGAATGTATAATGCCTCCCACTTCATTTACATAGAGAGGATATGTGTACTTGGTCATGTAGGAAACATACATAAGCCATAGGATCAAAGAGTACGAATGCATGGGCTCCATGGGTTGATATAGCATCTAAAGAATCCAAAAGATCACATATAAGCATATCATTAGACTCATAGGAATATAATGATAATGAATCTTCTGTAGTATAAGTATGAAAGGATGAAGGAAGGAGATCACAAAGATGCTCTGAGGATTGATGCTAAGAACATGGGAGGAGATGTAAAAGCACAAGTAATCAAGTATGGTAAGTGGAAAGACACTAATAGGACTTGATTTGGCTAAGAAAACATCCTGAAATTCAATGGGTTGCACATCATCAATGAGAGAGGTATGCACAAAGTGTGAAGGATCTGGCAAATAGATCTCAGAATCTAGGATAGAAAACATAGATAAAAATGAATGTGTGAGTGAATCATCATCAATAACAATAGTAGCTCCATCTGTCACTTCTTTTTCATCATCAGTATCTTCAAGAGACACAGAAAAATAAGGCTCTTCAATATTAGCTTCTTCATTGAAGGAGGAAGCATTCGAATCAAATAGTGTAGCAGTGTTGGGCCATGAAAAGTATGCAAGAAAGAATCCAATGCGTAGGAAAAGGAAGAAAAGTGTGCACGCGACAGGGAAAAGGAAGGTTAAGAAGGGAACAAAAGAACCGGCGCAAGAAAGGAAAAACATGCATGTTGCAAAGACTGGATAATGATCGAAAGGAAGCACAAAGAAGAGGATCGGTGCGATGAGGAAAATAACATCCAAAGTCAGTGGAAGAGGCAGGTAGAAGAGTTAAAGTGGAACAGGTGCAAGTCAAGGAAGACTATAGAAGGATGAACCAACAGAAGGCTAAAGGAGAGATTTGTGGTTAGTTATGACCTATAGAGACAGGATGATAGACATTTATGTGTCTAGTTAAGGCTATGGTTAATGTAATACAGGGATTTTGCGGCCATTTTGGCCTGTCATCAATGTAATCATAGATATTTTGTAGCCACTTGTGTCTGTAATAACTGATTTGTACTCAGTTGACCTTGTGCGGTCTTGTAAATACTATAAATAGGAGGAACTCATTTTGTATAAGGGTTATCTTGGAGAGGTATCTTCAAGAATTATATTCACTTATCTTCATTAAGAGGCTAGTAGAAGTAGAAGGATGTTGAGCTGTAGATCTGTAGTTGAGTGCACAGACTGTTAGTAGAAGTAATCTATAGCTTAGTGCATAGGTAGTAAAATAGAAGAGTTGATCCAGGATGTGTGCATATTAGTAGGAGTATATAGAAGAATAAAATAGAGAGCATGAGAGAAAGAAGAGTCTAAGTCCATTAGATATATCTTAGAATAGTCTGCAAGTCACATACTACAAGGTGCTATACACATTTCTCATGCCAAATGAAGAGCACCTTGGTGGTTTTTCTTAGATGGGTTTCCACATTATTTCTTGCGTCAAAGGAATGGTGCAGATTCAGTTGCAACTGGCTAATCTGATGATACAGCTTCAGGATATCAAGAAGGGAAAGGAAGCACAAGAATACTTATGGTGCACAAAATGCAGAACAGATGGACACACCAAGGATAATTGTCCGACCTACATGAACTATATTTCAGCGGGTGCGCCAAACTCGTTGAGTGCCCACAGACTAGTGCTGGATATCCCAGAATAGAGGAAATCGTGAAGAGGAGTGTCTATACTTACAAAAGGTTGTAAGTACCTAAACAAACCATTTCTGTAAATTTTGTAATTCAGTAGGGCATGAAGAGAAGGATTGTAGAGCATACCAACTCTTGAAGGAAAAGACAGTGGACACCTACTTAATGAAGAATGATGGGAAGCCTCAAGCTGAACTGATGCAAGCATCCTATCAGCATGCGCAATTCCCACCCAACCAATATCAGTATTAGTATGTGCCTCAGAATCAGTATGCACCACAGAGTCAATATCAGCCTCAATACCAACAAAATCACTACCCACCGCAGCAACCACACCCGCAAGGATAGGGGGGTGAAATTTCGGAGGAAGAGGAGGAGGAGGACCTGGAAGAAGAAGAGGTCAAGTTACATGCTATAACTGTCGACAAATTGGCCATTACGCTATATATTTCCAAGGGCCTGCAAACATTAGAGGAAATTTGAGGTCTAAAATGGGCCTCCTAAGGAAAATAATAAATAATAGTTAAAATAATAAACTAATATTTATTAATTTTGGAGGAAGAATGAAAAAACTACTTTTTTTGTTCACATTTTCAACATATATCTCTGTCTTTTTACTCAAATTGGATGCGGAATTCAATTCCACATCCAATGAGTACCCACATTGCATACTTTTGACGGACCCTTCTACCCCAAAAACAAGAAATACCTGAAAAAATGTGATGATGATGTCATCATCACATTTTTTAGGTATTTATTGTTTTTGGGGTAGTAGGGTCTATCCAAAGTATGTAGTGTGGGTACTCATTGTATGTGTAATTTAATTTCGCATCCAATGAGCCCTCCTATTTGAAATTTGAGTAAAAAAAGAGGGAGATATGTTGAAAATACAAACAAAAAAATAGTTTTTTTTATGACAAATATGTTAAGTCAACCATTATGGTTGACTCATTTTATTGAAATTCTATTGGTTCTTGAATTATAACTCACAAGAATTTATTATTGGCTCATTTTATTATAAGGCCCATTTTAGACCTCAAATTTCCTCTAATGTACATGCTCATATTGTAAAGCGCAGGACCATAATGTGGAGCAATGTCCTCAGTTGATTACAAAGTGGAAAGCTAGGACCATTACAGGTCCTAAACTTGTGTAGAATCTGAACCCAAATCCAAATCCTAACTTGAACATCCAGATGATTGTTATTGATCCAAGAGAACCAAGCATTTTTGTCGTAACACGAGGAGGTTCTACGACCGGAGCTGATCAAGATATACCGCAAGAAAAACTACAACCATAGATATGAATTGAGATGCAGAAGAAAGTGCCATTTGATGTTCAAAAATAGAAGGAAGTCTTTTTGGACGTGTGACCAGAGTTTGCAGACCCATAACAACCATCCCCCTCAGTCGAAGTAAGGGATATGCCTAAACGATTCCAGTAGATATTCCAGAAGAAGGTACCCCATAAGGTTAGTAAGATAAAATAGTTTCTGTCAAGTTTCTTAGTGCTAATACAGAATAAAGATGCCATTGCAGAACTACAAGCACTGATAGAAGAAAACCCATAAGAGTCGCAACCAGAAGGGAGAGTTAACCAGGTTAGAAATAAATGCAAAACTGGGCACAAGTTATGAATGACTGCGCAGATAGGAGACTATGACATGGATTACATTATTTTAGACCTGGGCTTGAACATCAATATTTTTATGCAACAGACCTGGGAAAGCCGGGGAAAGCCGCACTTGGACTGGTCTCCTATCCAGTTATGAATTGCAAATCAGGTGAATGTCCTACCAATTGGTAGGTTGTGTCAAGTCCCTGTTGACATTGAGGGGTTGCACACATTTCCAGACTTTGAAGTCATTAACATTGTCGATGACATGAATCCATATCCAGCACTGCTGGGGATAGATTGGGCCATAGATAATTATACCATTATCAATTTCAAGAAAAGGATACTCTCATTCGAATATAAGGAGATAAGGGTAGTGTCACCCATTGATCCATTAGAGGGACAAAGATACGTCGAGCCTGTCTACGATGAGGGACAAGACGATTATCTCAACCATATCTACCATGTCACTGCCCTACAAGAATACTATGTCAATTCGATAGTAAATGGAAACCTGAGCTGGAAGAGTGCTAGTTCATGCACATTTGTCTCAGGGGAGGCATTGGAGAATTGGAAAAACCGATTGCATGAGGTATCTATGAGAAGGTGCACCAATGTTACAAGGTTTGTGCGACGGGTGGAGAACGAGCTAAGAGAGTTTCCCACCTATGAGGGGTAACCTAACCTTGCGACCTTCCTACATGAGTTTGAAGGACTCGTCACAGAGTCGCAGCACTTGTCTACGCTAGACCATGTACTAAAGGCTACGCCCGCTAGATGGTGGGGTACACACAAGAAATCCATATCAGAATGGCCATAGTGCAGAAGGTTGATGGAAGCCAGATTCAGTGAAGAAGTCACCACTATGAGTCACAAGTACATAGGGATGTCAACCCCTATCAAGCACATAAATCAGTGTCACACTACATTTGTAGAATACCCGCGTCAGGAATGGGTCCATCATTTCATTCACACATTGGAAATGACACCCCGAAGGTGGTATCCATCTATGGAGTTGCAACATGGAACTCAGGATTGGGAAGAGGTAGCTAAACAACTTGTGCACACATTTAAATTTTTTGATGAGCAATCTACAATTGATGCTGTGCTTCAAATGATAAAGGAAAATATATTGTCTGAAATCCCTGTCAAAGAGGCGAATTCCCACCAGTACAACGTGGACATCCAACAATGGATGACCTTCTATAATCTAGCTAGAGACCCAGATGATGATAGGACTAACATAAACAAATTGGAATCAGAGGATATGGGCACAGTAGAAGGAAGTGGTATTTCAAGAAACCAGTTCCTCAAGCCACTGAAAATAAAGAAAGTAAACATTGGGTCACCAAAGAAGCCGAAGTTCACCAATATAGGATATTATTGGGATGATGAGACAGTCGCAAAGATCATAGACTTGCTGTATGATTTTCAGGATCTATTCCCTACCAACTTTTCAGAGATGAAGGGAATAGTCAGCGGCCTGTGAGAGATGAAAATACCCCTGAATCCATATGCTAAGCCAATCAAACAATGACCTTATAGGTTGAATCCGAGGTATAAAGAAAAGTTAAAAATAGAATTGGATCACATACTTAACACAAGAATCATTGAACCTGTTGAGGAATCAGAGTGGATCAGCGCTATAGTGATCCAGGATAATAAAACCACAGGTGAATTTAGGATCTATGTTGACCTAAGGGAGCTCAAATATGCAATCCTGCATGATCCATCCCAACACCATTTATAGATGAAGTATTGGAAAGCGTCGGAGGACAAGAGATGTATTCATTCATCGATGACTTCTCTAGCTATCATTAAGTCAGAATCATGAAGGAGGATTTCCATACAATGACCTTCATCGTATAATGGGGATGCTACCAGTATATGGTAATGCCCTTTGGACTCAAGAATGCACCTACTATTTTTTCTAGAATAGTAGTTTCTGATTTTAAATATTTCATTCATAAGTTTCTTGAAGTCTACTTTGATGATTGGAATGTGTTTGGTCTAGTAAGAGACCATATAGATAGTTTACGCATGATGTTGGGTCGATGTCGCTAGTATCAAATCATGCTTAATTCCAAGAAATGTTTTTTTGTGCACCATTTGGTGTGTTGTTGGGTCACGTTGTATGTTGCGATGGAATTTTGGTCAACCCAACCAAAGTTGTGATTATCCTTGACTTACCACCACCCACATCAGCAACGCAAATCAGATCAGTTTTAGGACAGATAGGATACTACAGGAAACTCATCATAGGATACATTGAGATCACTGCACCTATGGAGAAACTGTTAAAGAAAGATGTAAAGTTACAATGGACATCAGCTTGCCAAGAAATCTTGGACAAATTGAAGAACAAGATGGTGACTGCGCCAATACTGGTATTCTTGCACTGGAAAAAGCAATTCCATGTTCATGTCGATGGGTCATCTATCACGATCGACATAGTCTTGACACACCAAGTGAGGGTGCGCTTAACCACCCTATTTCTTTTTCTAGAAGAAAACTATCAACAACAGAGAAAAACTATACGACAATAGAACTTGAAGGCCTCACAATGGTCTATGCACTGTAGAAATTCATACACTACTTGTTGGGTGGACATTTTCAAATGTACATTGATCATTCAACATTGAAGTACCTGGTCAACAAGCCAATGTTGGGGGGGAATATCTGTCGATGGCTCCTCCTATTTCAAGAATTTGACTTTGAAGTCATTGTTAAACCTGGTCAACTGAATGTCGTACCTGACCACCTGTCAAGAATAGAAAGTGGTGAAGAACCAACCAGTATAGAGGATAACTTGTCAAATGCGTAGTTGTTCACAGTCACCATAATGGATTATCCGAATAAGGAATTTAATGCTATCATCCACTTCCTAAGCACATGCTATGCACATGAAGGTTTCTCCACTAACCAAAAGAAACATTTGGTTGTCAGAACTACTAATTATATGTTGATCGCGGGACATTTATACAAGCTCGGCGTGAATGAAATATTGCGATGCTATGTCTTTGACCATGACCAACAGTGGGTAATGAGTGAAGCACATACCGGTGTCGCAGGAAGACACTATGCTGGAAAGGAAACTGTTTGCAAAATATCGCAAGCAGGATTATGGTGGCTAACCATACATATGGATATTAAGAGCTTCTGTTGCCACTGTGATATTTGCCAGAGAACAGGAAAACCGCTGCATCACGATGAGATGCCGCTTGCACTACAGATAACACTTCAAGCATTCAACAAGTGGGCCGTTGATTTTGTTGGACCGATCAATCCACTAGGAAAGTGGACTGGCGTGTGCTACATTATCACTGCAATAGACTACTTAACCAGATGGGCTGAAGCCACACCTTTTAAAGATTGCACTGTTGCGACTGTGGCAAAGTTTTTATTTGAAAATGTGGTGACCAGATTTGGTTGTCTGAAAATTCTACTCGGTGACCAAGGTATGCATTTTGTTAATTAAATGATTACTGAGCTTACTGTAGAGTTCCAGATCCAGCATAAGAAGATGACACCCTATCATCCCCAGGCGAATGGAACGGTTGAAGCCTTCAACAAGATTCTGGAGAATGCATTAACCAAAGTATGCAACATGCACCGAGATGACTAGGATAAAAAAGTATCAGCTGTGATATGGGCGTACCGCACAACTTGTAAGCGAATGACAGGGCACACCCCATTCTGAGTGGTGTATGGATAGGAAGTTGTTGTGCCAATGGAGTACATTATGCCAAGTTTGTGGATTAATGCACTGACAGAAATGACCGATGGAGATGTTGTTGAGAAAAGGTTGTCGCAGCTCATTCAGATGGAAGATGATTCCATCAGACTATTGAGAACTAAAGGTAGAGAGCCTAGCATGATCGCCATATTCAAATTAATCCATTCAAAGTCAGAGGACTTGTGTTTCTATATGACAACAAATTTTTCAAACACCTCGGGAAATTAAAGATGCATTGGCTAGGGCCATATTTGATCGCGCACATTACTAACGCGGGCACAGTAAAATTGCAGAAACTGGATAGAACATATGTCACAAGAATGGTGAATGGCAGTTTCCTGAAAACTTACTATGATGGTCACGACATACCTAGATAAGTTCGTGTCATGCATGAAAAAAAAAGAGAGAGAAGAGAATGCAAGGAAATTGATTTGTCGCACGTCTACGACAGAACCAGGAAAATCGTAGTAAAAAGTGGGAATGATAGGCTGGCCGACATTAAAGTGTGAATATACAGCAAATATTGAGGCAACTCTGACAAATAAGCATCATTAATTCGACGAGTCAGAGGGAAACAATGGCGTTCTTTATGGTTTCGTCAGTCATTTCCGCCATAACTACCATAATTGTCCTAACAAGTACAACTCAGAACTTGAGTAGTTGAATTGATGAGGAATACATTGACCAAGACACCCATGTGATCGACAATACCTTGACCTCCCATTGAATGACGACTGCAGGAAGCATGTTCGCCTATAAATTCGATCTTCATCGACAAGATTCATTTTACTTGCACCTAGTGAAGACGAGAGAACCAGAGCCGAACCCTGTAACAGAGAGTGAGTTGAAACCCATGGTAATAGAAGTTTCCAACGCCACTAAGCCATCATATGTAACTTTTTACTCGCCATGTCTAATTGAAGAGGAAATTGAATCACTGGAGGTACAACAACCCAAATCAATGGAACGAAAAAGAAAGAAACCCATTCCTATGGCTGGTTCGGGGCCTGTGCTGAACCCTACACTACATCCACTCGTTACAAATCCATGACCAGTTGTGCCACCAACGGATGCTCCTGAATCGTCTAGGACAAAGCTGTCAAAGAAACACAAGGCTAAGGCCATTGCGGATATGCCTCTAAAGGATATGTCAGAGGACAAACTAGATTCACCACCACACAGAGATGTTGTTTCCATAATGGAAGAGGAGAACTTTCCACACTACATCCGACCAAGGAGAGCTGATGCGCAAGAGGTGAGGCTCCTGAAGAAAGCACACACATCCTTAGTGATGCCCTAGATCCCTAATGATGTACCCATGTTGATGGATGCACTGCTAAAGATAGCCAAGCTCCAATTCAAGGATTGTGACACCCGCAAGTAGGTGGGTTTGCAAAGGAAGAATGCCATGGTTACGGTTCCAGCCATGCCTCCTGAGCCCCAAATCTTAGATCCAATGGAGTGGGCCAACGGTGTCGATAATGCAAGCTTTCTAAATCTACTACTCATGCCACACTTTGGGCACAATGCGTAGGTAACCACATATATGAAGAAAGTCCTCCTCTACTTTCACAGAGGATGTTTATGGCTCGATCGACCCTACCCGGTCGATGTTGAGTTCATCTCATCGATAACAGGTTTGCTGAAGATAGGAGGAGACCTTGTGCCGTATCTATGTCCAAACTGAGATATGACCAAAATGAAATAGAAGTATAAGATTTAGCGTGCGGGTAGGGGATTCCTCATTGCCCCTATAAAGGACAACATGGTAAGGTTTGCAGCAAGGATCTTATCTTGCAAGTTGTTGCACAAGATGAGACCTGCTGAGTGCATTGTCAGTGGGATAGAAATCACAGAGCAGTGTGCAATGGGAGTAATCTTCAACTGGTCACAATTCCTGTTGAACGAGCTCATAGAGGATGCGGAGCAGGCACAAGAGGAGCCTAAAGCTAAGTTCCACTATTCTTGGATGCTCATTATGTTTTCTTTTTTTCTATGGTCCGACCCACCGGGCTACCAGCCAATGGATGTCCCAGTGCTTTTCCTTGGCGCAAAGTATCAAAACCTTTGGAAGAACAAGGAGGACAAGATTCGCCAGACTAATAATAACATCAAGTTCTTTCTGCATGGAGAGGCCCTACACGATGTTACAAGGAAGTCCCACAAAGTAAGGGTTGCAATGGTGCTGAGATACATGGAATTTATAAACTTCCAATCTGATGTCCACAATGTCATTTAGAGCCAATTAAGGACCCGACCAAGCAAACGCATCAGGAAGGGTTTATGATCACTAATGATGATGTGGACGCAGATATCTAGGACTGACCAACAGAATGGTGCGGCCTAGTCAACGAGTAGGTGGACCAAGGAGGAAACCAGGAGGAAGATGGCCAAGGTGAGGGCCAAGGAAATGGCCAAGGGAATGGTTAGGGTCATGACCAAGATGATGGGAAAGGCAATGACAATGGAAACAGGAAATATGATAAGTCAGCAAGCCCCAACGATGATGATAGTGAGCAGAGTAAATATGATGATGATGACGAGGATGAATCTAAAGGCACACCTACTGGTGAGGATGTGCAGAAGGCCCGTGAAGAGTCACACAGCACAGAGCAGCATCCACATAAGAAGTGAAAAGAAAAAAAATTGGCTAACATGGTTAACTTAGCTGAAGAGGACATAAGCCTATTTTTCGATGCCATTGCAGAGGTTACCAAGTCCATCCTGAAGGGCCTAAGAAGGAAACAACTGCGACTGACCAACCAACTCACCGAGCATATCAACCAGCTGATAGAGGCCATAAACGAAGTTAAAGCCACTGTCGAGGTTGAAACTTATGGTGTAGATCCTACTACCCCATTAGCAACACTAGAACTGGTGTCGCTGATAAAAGTAGAAATCCAAATGCGAGTAATGGAGATGGGGACACCTAAGTTCGACAATGTTTCCCATGGGTTTGAGACGTTGAACATGGAATTCTGTAAACTCACGCTAGATGAAGTCTATGTTGTACTGTAGGCTACTATGATCAACGTATGGCTCAGGGAAAATGTAGTCGCATATCAGGTGACCAAGGAGAAAAGAAAGGAGACAACACGTAAGGCCCTCCTTCGAGAAAAGGAGAAGGAAATTGAGGCTCAAGAATAGAGCAGGCTTACACTCGTTGAAGCCATTAAGGAAGTGGTCACAATATTTCCTTTATAACAAGTCCAAGAAGATGCAGACACAGCCACAAAGGTATCACGCCTATCTCATATTGCTACAGATCCAACGAAATAGGTCGAAGAGATTCAGGAAAAGCAGGTACCAAGAACACCTCTTGAGGTGCTTGAAGAGCGTAGAAAAGCAGCGTCTGAGGCTATTGCAAGGATAAGAAAAGGAGAAAAACTCTACACTGAAGCAGTGGAATCCATTTCCGCGATGTGGGAAGAGCTTCTAGAATATGAGACTGTGGAAAAGATTAAGGGGGATGCGTGGCAAGATGATGAGAAAATCACCATGGTAAAGGAAGATATGAAGAAATTGTTGCTTAAGGAGAAGGTTACAAATATAGTTGAGATCAAGCAGCTCCAACAAGAATTCCAAGCTCTCCACAACCAAGAGCATACTAGGAATGAGGAAGTAGTAGTGCATCAATCGAAAGAAGCACGAGTTACAGGGATTTTTTAGCCTATATAGTAGAAGCTTCAACACATCATGCAATCATTAGAAGCAGGACCTTTGGAACATATTGGTTCCGACCCGGTGGAACAGTTGGCTAAGAAAGATGAGGAGGTTAGCGTGGATGTTTCCTTGGTGCAACAAATTTTGAAGGAATTGCAGGACAAGGTTGGTCTTGCGGCGCAGCCTGTGCCGAAAGATTGAATTTTGTGGATATTCAAATTTTTCTCAATTTTGCTTCATGGCTTGGGACGAGCCACATGTGAGTGCCGGGGGCCTGTTGGGCCAGGAAAAGTACGCAAGGAAGAATACAACATGCAAAAAAAGGAAGAAAAGTGTGCGCGCGATAGAGAAAATGAAGGTTAAGAAGGGAACGAAAGAACCATTGCAGGAAAGGAAAAACATGCACATGACAGACACAGGATAAGGATGGAAAGGAAGCGCAAAGAAGAGGATTGGTGCGACGAGGAAAAGCACATCTAGAGTCAGTGAAAGAGGCATGTAGGAGAGTTGGAGTGGAACAGGTGCAAGTCAAGGAATACCACAGATGGACGAACTGGCAGAAGGATAAAGGACAAATTTACGGTTAGTTATGACCTATACAAACAAGTTGATAGACGCTTCCGCGGCTAGTTAAGGCTGTGGTTAATGTAATACAGGAATTTTGTGGCCGGTTTGGTCTGTCATCAATGTAATTGTAGATATTTTTTAGCCACTTGTGTCTATAATAATTGATTTGTACTCAGTTAACCCTGCGCGGTATTTTAAATATGATAAATAGGAGGAGTCCGTTCTGTATAAGGGTTAGCTTGGAGAGGTAGCTTCAAGAAGTAGATTCAATTAGCTTCATTAAGAGGCTAGTAGAGGTAGAAGGTTGTTGATCTGGGGATATGCAGTTGAGTTCACAGACTATTAGTAGAAGTAATTTGTAGCTGAGTGCATAGGTAGTAAAATAGAAGAGTCGATCCAAGCTGTGTGCGGATCAGTAGTAGTAGATAGAAGAATAAACTAGAGAGCATGAGAGAAAGAAGAGTCCGAGTCCATTAGATATATCTCATAACAGTCTACAATTCATAGACTGCAAGGTTCTATACACATTTCTCATGCCATATGAAGAGCACCTTGGTGGTTTTTTCCAGATGGGTTTCCACGTTATTTCTTGTGTCAAATGGGTGAATGTTGTTGAATGTTGAATGTTTATGTGAATGTGTGCTTACTTTACATTATTACAGTTACTGTTGAATGTATATCGTAATATTACCAATCTGTGTATGAATGAATGAATGTTAAATAATTGTTAACATGTTATGTATGAATTCATGGTTCAGCTGCTAAGTCACAATATAAGTCACACACTGTCAAATAGAAGTAAGGAATCAGTTGCGTCACACAGTTGCACCAGTTGTTGAGTTTGAAGGACAAGGTTGTGTCGTGTGCGGATTGCGACACATAGTTGCACCTATGTTGCATAGCAGCAAGACTCCATCCCTCTAGCCCTGTAGAGCGCCTTGTTCATGCGCCAAGGGACTATAATCCCTCTCCAACTACGAAAACATGGTTCTGGAAGTTACACATTAAGATATCTTGGGTGAGATTGCGCCTGCCTAACCGGTGTTGTCGACTATGGTTGCTCTATCGGGCCGATTTCTTTTGTTGTCTTGTTGGTTTTTTGTTGCCGTTGAACCTTGGGTCTCCTAGGTAAGGAGATAGAGGCCAACAAGCAGTAACATGAACTGTATGAGAAACTTCTTCATCATAAATAACTTCATCAGAGAATGTATAGGCTAAAAAATATTGAGAGAGATAACAAGAGGAGATGATGGGTTCGCTCCATGCTTCATCTTCTATTTCCTACACACCATAATCTTTTTCCAATTTTTTCCAAAGCTCAAATGGATATTCAACAGAATTTATGAGATGATGTATATTTGGATACATTGCCAAGCACATGATTCCATAATATCTATCACAATTATTCTGCCAGTCAATAATCTCTTCATAAGACTCAGGTTCGCTCAAATCACCAATGGATACATCAAAGAGACATTTCCTCTTCAAGTATGCGCTCATATTTGGCTTCCAATCAGCATAGTTGAAAGGAGATAGTATAGAAACTTTTGAATCCATTTGAAGTTGTTGCACCTGCAAATAAAATTGTAAATATGAAAGGAGAATTAATTGATGAGCTCCCAAATCTCTTATACCATGTCAGAATTCTAAATCCTTGATGGAAACATGAATTCCATAAACAAGATAAGAATCTAAGCACACAATTAACCTCACTAGGAATTGCAGAGAATTAGCATAAGGAGAGAAGAAGAGGAATTAATCAACACACATTAATGAATGATCAATAAATGATCATTGATATTATTACATATTTAATCCATCCTTATAAAGGAAAATAGAGTTGCTAGAATACAACTCAAGCTAGCTCATAAATCAGACTTACTAATTATGATAAACCCCCATAGGTCACTAAAGCACTTTCCTAATATATCAAGGACCTCACGAATTAGAAATAGCATGAAAGAGTGATGATGATTAAAGGAAATACTTGCTAATCCTGGAATATGGAGAGAAAATAATGGAGGATGGGTTGGAAACAAAAGCTATAAGTTTCTTAGTTAACTAGCTTTACCTTATCCATAGAAAAGCAAGATAAAGCAGAATCTGTTGTAAAGCGCATTTACCAATTCTGGATGTCCATAAAGTGGTCAATATCAACCCAGAATCATAAATAAATAATTCCTGGTCTATATATGGAAAGTGTTGACTTTAAGGTGAAAGTGGATGCCAACTATGTAAGCTAGTGGGTAGGAAATTAATCAAATAATGATTAATTATTTTATGAGTGGGTTTATGATATTCCAACATGGGATACCTAGGCTAACCTAATTCCCCATATTAGGGATACTCATTTAAGTTCATTTTATTCTTTTGTCAATAACCATGTGTGTTGGTTAAGTGCCTCATAGACCATTAGGAGGAATGAGGACATCTCCACTCTGTGGATTCGGGGAGAACCTAGAGCCCCTCTCTTTTTGATTGCTAGGCATAAGAGAAACCTTACATTTCCAGATAAAGTCCAGCAATTGGATTAGTTTCAATAAAAGGTTATCTCTACTTGTGTCAATATGATCTCTCGTCAGCAGGACATTTCTCTACAGGGAAGCATCTAGAGATGGGAATTTTCTCATGTAGCTCTGACGGCAAAAGATCCATTTTGTTTTGACAATTTTAAATATGCCTTGTCTAGATTACCTGGTTATATTAAATGTATGGAGTCCTGTGGCCTGAATTGGTTGGGTCTAAGTATTATATTTCTTCTTATTTGGTGGCCAGACATGAACTACAAGGGAATCTATAGGATGACTAAGAAAGATGAGAGAGACTATTGGGGTACTCTGATCATGAGAAATGGGTTTTTTAAACTAGAGGAGAAACCAAAACCCTCATTTAACCTGGCCAATTTTCATAGGAGGAGTCTTGAGTCTGATTCAAACTCAGACTATTTCAAGTTGTTGCATGAGGACATGCAACCAGATAGTTGCGGGAAGATGTTGGGTCTGGAGTTTACCCCTTTTTCCCTACTTTATTCCATCCTTTTTCCCTGTTCTAATCCCTATGTTGCAGATGGATCCTTATTCTTTTCATACAAACAAACATAAATATCCCAGGTATAAATCATTATCTGTTATTTCTTTTTATGCTTGGTTTTACTTATAATTATGGATTTTACCTTTAGTTGGGTTGATATGTCCATGATTTGAAAGAAGGATTCAAAATCACAGGTGGTGCAACTGTAATAGCTTGTCATATCCAGGTGGTGCAACTGCAACAACTTGTCTTATTTGGAAGATGGTCCCGCTTTGCTTCTGCTACCTGCTCAAATGATGCGGTCAACGTTAATGTAGAAATAATCTCAGATGCGGCTTCATGTTTGCAACTGAAACTCCCCAAGAATCTTTCGCAGTTCATTGGGCATGTCAGTTTGCGGAACAACTCAAAGTAAAAGCCTATTTATTCTTGAGTTGATTTTATGCAAGGAATTGTTAGTTGTAACTATCTTGATGATTCAGCATCCTGAAGATCAAATATATTCATGGCTTCCCAAATTGATGTAACAGAATAGCTTTGTTCTTGTATAAATATACATAGGTAGTGAGAGCCAAGGGTTTGTTCCTAGAATGTAAGAGGTAGCAGAGTGACTTTAAATGTAACTGTAATTTTTGTCCAATTAATAAAAGGGTAATAATTATCATTATTTCTCTGTTGCGTCCTTTGTGAGCTTTTGAAAACATCTATGTTTGAAGGCCAGGACCCGCCTTCTAACAGAGTTCCTGGAAGTTTAGATGCTTTAGTATTTTATTTCTATTTTGTGTGTAATTTCAATGTGATACATTTATATGGTTAGTTGCAACTGCATTTGTTTAGTGATTGCATCAGTTGGTTTTCCTTTGATTTGTTGTAGGTGATTTGGTGTGACAATTGACTATGTAGTTAATCTTTCCTGTTATGCAGAGGTGTATTAGAAGTTGTTACAGACTTTCTCAACTCCTGTGTTGTGTGTGTTATTTATCTTTTTAGATTTTCCTTATTAGAGTATTCCTTTGCTTTGATGATTTTTTTTTTGATTAAAGAGTAGATCTTTCTGATTTGGTAAATTAGACTTTCATTTCCTGCAAAATTAATTCTAGGTAGATTTCTATTTAGATCATAAACCTTCAAATTAGTATGATAGGAAATAGAAGTTCTTTTCAATTCTTAGATGGGTAATGTTACTTTGATTTATTATAGGCCCGCTGAGTTGGATGAGCGGTAATTATAATTGTGTGAATTTCATTTTACTTATCAACTACTGAACAATTTTATGCATATACTTTGCAAATTTCCTTTGAAATAACATACTTCCCTGGGTTGACAATCAAATATTGAACACTCTTATTTTTAAGTAATTAATGACTATATAGAGTACCCAACATGTATCGATCAATATTACATTCATATTACATTATCAAAACTCAGATATGCAAATAGTATAAGATCCATGCATAGAACATTTCTTATCTAACAACTAGTGCATTCAACCTAGCACCGGAAAACTGTTTGACCAAAAAAAACATATCTTGGTCATTGGGAAACCTTTTTCGATGAAACGAAAGGAGATACTTACTTGAAACGTTGTTTTGAATACAATGGAATAGGTCCCAAAGAAAAAACATGAACATATATTAGTGAACCAAAACATATGGTTGCGCCCCTCCCAGTACTGTAGAGTCATAATTACAATTTTTGAAGAAGAGCAATAATATAAAACTGAATATCATCTCAGATTCAAATCCTACGGAGTCCATTATTCCTGGAAACATATTATGAGATACAATAATCAAGCATATAGATAATTAAATTCATCCACATTTGCACATAATCATCATAATAATATGTTAAAACATAAATAAAATCGTATGAGAAATGCTTATCTCAAGATATGGAAAACTGGATGTAGCAAGATGACTTTCCTCCCAATTGTAGACACCATCAAGACTTCCTTTCTTGAGAAATTCACCCCTGAGATGAGACCATGGATACATAAGTAGAGGAACACTTAGTCTAGAAACTCTTATAACTACCTCTTCTGAGAACCACAATGCTTCCCACTACTACTTTCATGTTCGTCTCCACTTCCTATGGGATATGGCCTAGCTCGCCATTCCCATTTCCTGTGTGAGAAATTGGACTAGTAGAGTGATAGAATGGAATAAAAGGGAACAAAACTAGACTAATTCTATGTATCAATACACTCCCAATCCTACCAACATTCCCCACATGGTCCAAAGATCAAGATTAACTTCAAGAAGGAGAGGGAATATGAATTTATAACACAAGGAGGAAAACTCTAACCCAAAGGTATAAACTCATATTATAGAGAGGCAATTTTTAAGCTTCATCATGGAGACTTAACTTGAATTAGTGGAGTGGTGGTGTAGTGAAAATATTCCCTTTCTTGAATTAGCACCATGAGGAGGAGTTACCAAAAACTGAGTGGAGCCATGAAGAGCACATGGAGGCACACTAATGCATAAAGGGGGTTACAAAACATTAAGGAGGGAGATATAGGTGAGATAAGGCATCCAATAGGGTCATAAATATCATGGAAGCACAAAAATATGATCATCAATGCATAGTGTAAGAGTGGAAGCTAGAAAATAGCTTACAACCCCTAAAAACTAGGAAAAGGGCTCATAAATGACCAAAAACACATAAATGTGAGGGAATATCTTCCCAAGGAGGGAGCCCTAGGAAATAGGGGCTCACTAAGGTGTGAAAAATATGCAATATTAACTCCATAGTCCATAAATATTGAGAATAGGGTATGTTGTACAAGGTTTGGGTGACCAACATTATTAATGTCATGAAGGTGCAAAGATTGTTAGTTTTTCTTAAGATCTGATTAGATTATCTAGAATAATTATCTGAAAGAATAACAAGTATAATAAGATGCATAAGATGTAAAAGATACACCAGACACAAATATTTTCATTGGGGAAACCATAAAGGAGAAAACCTTGCAAACTTATTCAGAATAGTAATATGATCAAAAGGAGCATTAAGAAGTATTCAACAGCTATCTATCTCTCCTCCTCTGACTTTATCTATCTCTCTCATGCACACTTGAGAGTGTGTTAGGTTTGTATACATGAGGGAGAATTCCTCTCTATTTATACCCTTTTAAGTCACTAAACAAATATAACATTCGAGCCTACATTTCATCCCACATGGGGCCCACTTCTCCTAGAGAGACTACAAGTACATATTACATGATGTTACACTGGGGAATATTGCCCCGACTTACAATGGAGTTTGTACCTCAAGGTCTTGAAATAATTTAGACATCCCGTAAAGGTGTAACACATATCCTGAATGGGGGTAAAACAACATACAATGATAATATACATCAGCATATCTTCCAAAGTTACAAATACATCAACACTCCCTTTTAACTAGGAATATATTATCTCTCTACACAATCATCAACACATCTGGTCAAGTCTACATTGCATCATCATCATCACAAAGTCATAGATTATTCATCATAGTTGTTGCTATCATATTCTTATAATTTGATCATCATACCATACTATTTGTCATCATAATTTTCTATAGTGCCGACCCTTTTTCATGCTGTATGTAGGCCCAGTCCTCTTTCAGGTCTTCATCACATCTCAAACAAGCCTTCATGTAGAATATGTCCAAGATATTATTCATGTTGCCACAAAAATATCCTACGTATTCTACCTTCATCTAGTCATATCCATATCATCTCTTTTGTCTTGCACAAGGAAAAATAACAAACAACCAAAGCATCTACAGTTGACTCACGTTTTATTAAAGAACTGCTTAGGTGCACCTCTTGTGCTTCATGACCTTATCATATCAACATGGGAACTTCATATATCTCATATATATGGTAGTAATAATTACAACCCAACAACCTGCTACACCAGGACCTTTTTACGTTCTTTTGTTCAACCTTAAGGGATTACATTTGAACATCCTATGTCCAGGATATATTCCGTTCGAATAACCTTCAAGACATTATGTCCAAGTAACCTGCATACCACACCAGGGCTCATTATTTACACTCAGACAACCCATGAAACATATTACATCTGAATAATGATCGTACCATGCCATGGCTTAGTATTTACACTTGGATAACCCGTCTCATTTCCCATGTGAGATAATATGCTTTGTATCAGGACTGATTACATCCAAGGATATCCTACGAGCTTTGTTGGTATGCTACATCCAAGGATGATCTACAGGAATGATTACATATGAGAAACCTATGAATTTCACCAGGATGTTATGCTCAAACAACCGGTATTTCTAGCTATGCTAGAATACATCACTCCCTCTTCCGAGGGATGTCGATCTAGATCACAATAATTATTTCTCTAAAGTGCTCGAACTTCACTCTCACAAGAGGATTGGTCAACAAAATGGATTTCTACTCCTCTATTTCCACGTACTGGAACTTCACTGCTCCTCTCTACACCATATCCCTGATATAGTGAAACTTGATCGCAATGTGCTTTGACTTGTCATGGAACAATGGGTTTTCTGTCAGCTTCACGCAACTCTGATTGTCATAGAATATGCAAGTCACATCCAACTAGAGATCAAATAAGTAAGACAGTATCTTTCATAGCGACACTGCCTCGCAACTAGTTGAGAAAGCAGCAACATACTCTACCTCGGTTGTACTCAGCGCCACACATGATTTCTTCCTTCTGAACCGGGAGATCATTCCAGATCCCATACTGAAGCAACAACTTGAGGTTCTCTTCCTCTCAGTGGTGTTACCTTCCTAGTTTGAATCAACATAATTGTGTAGGTTAATCTTCTAATTTGAATCATATTTGAGCCCATAATCCACTGTACCTTTTAGGTACCTCAGAACATGATTTACCGCTATTAGGTTAACCTGTCTCGGATTCGTCAAGAACTGGCTCAAGGTGTTCACTGCAAATCATATGCCTGGTCTCATATTCATTAGATACATCAATGAGCCAATCATATGATGATACATCGTGGCATCAAACTTCTCGGATGAAGCATCGCTTAGAAGCTTCAATTTATATGCCATAGGTGTGGCCATAGCCTTGCATTCCAATATTCTGAATCTCTTCAGAATCTCCATTGTATACTTCCCTTTCCCAAGGAAGATTCCATCTTCACTCTACCACACCTCCACGCCTAAGAATTAGTGCATCATCTTGAACTCTGTATCAAGTCTCCTTCTTGCATCTATAATGAGTTCCTCATCACTTGTTAGAAACAAGTCATTGACATATAGCAATAGTATCATTGGTCTTCCTTATTCCACCTTGAAGTAGAGGTTGGAATCTTCTTTACTCTTGGTAAATCCAAATATCATCAGGAAGTTATCCATCCTCCTATACAATGTCCTCGGTGCTTGTTTCAATCCATACAAGGCCTTCTTCAATTTGCACACATGGGTATTCCTATCATGTGTCTCAAATCCCAGTGGTTGTTCCACGTACACTTCCACTTTGACTACACCATTTAAGAAAGTTTTCTTGACATCCATTTGGTGTACTTTCCATTTCATAACTACTGCCAAAGCAAGTATGGTCCTTGTGGAAGTGTACCTCACCACGGATGAAAATGTCTCTTCATAGTCTATTCCTTCTTTCTATGAGAATCCACGTGCTATGAATCTTACCTTTTGTTTCTTGATAATGCCATCTGTAGCATGCTTGATCTTGTAGATCCACTTTGAAGTCACGACAGACTTCTTGTCTGGGCTCAGAAAAAAATCCCAGACATATTTCTTCATGATCGACTGATATTCCTCGATCATTGCATCCTTCCATTCTTTCTTTTCTGTAGCCTCTTCACAGGTCGAAGGTTCTTTATCAATGATGTCACACAGCAGGGCCACATAGCTATTGTAGGGATTTTCCCTCTTTCTCTCTCTATGTATTCCTTCTAGAGAGACATATCTTTCAGCTTCTTATAAGAGCTCTCATGCCCATGCTGGTTTCCTCTTGTGGGATTCCTTCTCAAGCAATGTCTCTACCGGATCTTGTAGTTCTATCATGTCGTGATGTTCAGGGTCTTCTAGAATTGCTTCTCCAATTTCCATGTTTCAAACTCTTGTCTTTAAGGTTCCTCAACTTCCTAGATAGGAGTCCTCCTGGATCTGAAGTATGTTGAGTCTTCATCAAAGGTTACATCTCTATCGATGTCGATCTTCTTTAGTCCTAGGAAGTATATTTGGTAGGCCTTTGATGTATCATTGTATCCTATGAATACACCCTTTCTCCCAGAAGGATCGAGCTTGCTCCTTTTCCCCTTTGGGACATGTATGTACACCAAAAACCAAATATTCTCAGATGGCTGACCTCGGGTTTCACTCCTGAGAAATCCTCTTTAGGAGTCTTGTTGTCAAGTAATTTATGAGGAGTATGGTTTTTTACATACACAACCATTCTTGCTTCTGACCACCCAAAGGTGCAGAGGAAGATCCCAGTCAAGAAACATTTCTTTCGTTGCTCCCATTATGGTCTGGTTATTTTGTTCTGCAACCCCATTTTGTTGAGGATTGTATGGAGTGATAAGCTCCCTCTTAATCCCACATTATCTGCATAGTTCCTTGAATTCTTCTGAGGTGAAATTGCCACCATTATATGATCATAGAATCTTAATATTCCTATCTATTTGGTTCTCGACCAAGGCTTTATATTCCTTGAACTTATTGAAAAAATATCTTTTCTATTTCAAGAAATATATCCAAGTATTACGTGAGAAATAATCTATAAAGGAAACATAATACACATACCCTCTTAATGAGCTAGATGACATGGGTCCACATACATCCGAGTGTACTATCTCCAATACTCCTTTATCCTTGCTCTCACTGCTGGGAAATGTCTTCTTTGCATTCTTTCCTTTTGCACATCCTTTGCAAATTCCCTCTTTCTTTTCCTGGATCTCTAGCGATCCTAAAACTGCTTTGCTTGCCATCGGTAGTACTCTATAGTGCACATGTGCAAGCCTTCTGTGCCATAGTTCATTTGGTTCAATTGAATCATGAACCGATGCTTGTTCAGGATGTCCATTCAACTTGTAAAATCCCCCGTCTTCTTCTCCAATCATTGTTGCATCCTCTATTGTCTTTCCTATGGGCCACATCAAAACTTGGCCATCGACAAATGAAACCCTAATTCATTTTTCATCTAATGCAACTATGGAGAGAATATTCTTCTTCAATCTTGGAACATATAGCACATCCTTCATCTTTAAGGATTTCCTAAAGTCAAGCTTGTATGAAGCTTCACCACTCCCTTTTATGGGGTATTGATAGTCATCCCCAAGTTTCACCTTCTGAGGTGAATCATGTTCAGACATATTGATGAATGACTCATTGTATCCTGTCATGTGTTTGGAAGCTCCACTATCCATGAGCCAATAATTTCTTCCTTGTGTGATAGTGCCAGTAAGTGCTGAGAAGTAGCCCATACTCTTCATTCGAATCATCCGTCTCTCATTTGAATATTTTGTTTGTTGGTTCACCATATTCGGCAATATGAGCATGGTGTCTCTTTTTCTGGATGGGACAATCTCTTTCAAGGTGTCCCTTTTCATCAGAAGTATAACATCAAACATTTGAAAGATCTCTTTTGGTCTTCTTCGGTTTCTTGTCTTTCTTCTTGTTGTGATGAAAGCTCTCCTTCTTCTCCTTCTTCTTGAAGTTCTTCCTGGTGTAGACTGCAAGATATTGATCATTAGTTGCTCCCATATTTTATTCTCTTGTCATAAGTCTAGCTTATTCTTGTGCACATTATTCTTGAAGTTTGCTGAAAGAGATCAACTTCCTTCTTGCACATTTCCCTTGAATAAATGAGTCACATGATCTAGGGAGACCATTCAAGGTAGTCATTACAATTTCTCCTTCTTTGACATTTTATTCAACTCCTTCAAGTTGTTCTTTGATTTGAGAAACCCTTGTGAAGTAAGACTGTATAGTCTTAGAGTTCTGTATCTTCATATTCTTCAGCTGGTTCCTCAAAGTCATCTTCCAATTGATGTTCTTTCCTTCGAACATATTTGTCAAGGTAGCATATAATTCCTTCGGTATCTTGAATGCATACACATGGGGGATGAGGTTATCCTTGATATAATCTATAATGATTCTATTAGCCTTAGCCATGCTTCTCTTATGAGCAGCCTTTGCCACATCTCCCTCTGGTTCTGGAACATCTCCAGAGATAAACTGTTCCAATTCATTTTCTTTAAGGATCGGGGAGATCTTGTACTTCCATGCCCGGAGTTATCAGCTCCTCCAAGCTTGTCCTCAAGATGAGTATGGTCAGTCATCTTTTCAAAATGAGAACCTCAAATGGAAATAGCAAGGATTTGGATCTTACCGATTTGAGGTGTCCGACCAGGTTCTGGAGCAAGTGACCTAGGGTTTGTCAGAGAAACCCTAACTTTCCAAACTTGGAGTTTGGGAATTATGTTTGAAGAGAAATATGCACCTCCTTGAGGCGTGTTTCTCATCTAGGTCACTTTCTAAAAACTGAGGTGGGAAGCCTACGATACTTGATGCCCTAGTTCCTCTCGGCACCAGTGACAGAGTCAAAATAAAACTTCTCCGATTCAGAAACTGTCTCCACCAAAATATGTGCCCTACTGAGGAAAGTTATCCTATCACTCTTTGATTGAATTATTTGTAGAGAGAACACTTTCAACTAGGAAGCCTTAATTCCCGTAGATGCATAGTGCCTTCTTTCAGAGAGGCTCTGATACCATGTTAGTTTTTCTTAAGATTTTATTAGATTATCTAGGATCTTTATCTGAAAGAATAACAAGTAAAACATGTAACATCCCCTTAGTACACGACCAGAAATGGCAAAGGGTAAGTGAAAAACAATGTAAGTACTAATCCTAGAATCATCAAGCTATATATGAAATTAAAAATGCTAAGAGACTGAAAACGTGCATGACTAAAAACGATGATTGGGGACAAATCCACTAGGGGGAAAGGATAATGGATACCAAATCCTTATGGGTCTAGTAAAGTTTGAACAAGTGTCTTCATGATGAAAATGACCTAGAAAAAGGAAACTAACGACCATAAGTAAATGTATTTTTTTACACACTCATCGAATTATGGATAAGAGCGACTTTTAGTAAACACAAATTAAGTTTATGTACATATAGTGTATCAATGTCGAAAATACATTATCATATTAAAAAAACTATGACATAGTTTAAAGAAGTAGGACGTTTGGTTAAAGGTACTATGGTTGAACTAACCAGCTATGCTGGTCAAACCCTTCATCTTGTTGTTATGAAAAAAAATAACAACACACCTGGCTAAGAGAGTGAAGTGCTATACCCTGGTAATGCTACCCTTATGTTTAAAGTTATTAAGCTAAGACTAGTTGCATTTTTGTTTACTTATACTAAGACGACATGTCTAGTGCTATATATATATATATAGGAACTCAAATATTTATTAGATGAAGACATGCATAAATTTTTTTATATATGTATATATATATATATTTTCAAAAGGGAGAAAAGTAAATTTTAAATAGTTATTATATAAATGAAATATGCATAGATATAAAGATATATATTTTTAAACAAAATAAAGTAAATGTTATCATTTTATAAAAGCTAAACCAAAGTATTTAATTGAGGCAAATAGGAAGGGCCTCTTAGAAATAAAATGTGAGATTTGTCCCTTTTAAAAATAATAATGTTGTGTGTGAGAGCTTGCACGTCATCCTCCTAGGGGGAGGTAAACATGTGTAAGCATGTTGATGCCACTTGTCTCCTTGGTAAACATGTGTAAGCATGTTGATGCTACTTGTCTCCTTGTTGCCAACAGTTGGTAAACATGCAGTTTTTTCCGCGTGGAAGGCGAGGGAAGAGAAGTAATGAAAAACTCAAATATATGCTTAAGGGGTCAAGATCGAGAGAGGGGGGAAAAGAAAAATAGAGAAGCACCAAGCTCCTATCCTCTTGGCCTGTATAATAGGGCTAGTTCCTACATATTTTGATTCATGGTTTGGTGAGCAGGGGGAGAAGAGTTAGTACTCCAACCCCAAACCAGTGATCTGTGTTTTATATCTCATTTAATAGGGAACCCTTCGTGGTTTGGTGAGCAGGAGATAAATTGCTTCAGTTTGTTCAAGAAAAGATTGGTGTTGAAGTTCACGATCGATATCATAATGTCCATTCTGCTGGGTTGTATTTTTTATAAACAAATATGAGGTATGGATCGCGATCTCTCTTTCTTGCATTGGAATGATTTTTAATGTTAACACATCACTAGCGTTGCATTTCTACCCCATACGAATGTCAGTGAATTAGTTTAGATCGGTGAACATAAAACACTGGAGGGATGTGCATATCTAGTATTCATTGTGATTTCCTTACTTACTGGAGATCAATTGAAAATAAAGAACCCTAGCTGAAAACGATAGCCTTTTTAATTGTTCAGGTCTTTGAACCGCAAGGAAGGTAGGACCACATATGGATAAAGTATTAACCAGATATGTGGACAACAAATTTAAAAATTATATATATATATATATATATATATATATATATATATTGTATGTGATTTAGATCCATCTCTGAATGTACGGTGTTTTATGAAGTATAGATTTCCACGTCTGCATTGTTATAAAGCCAAGATTTGAACAATGTTTATGTTTTTTGTGTTTTCGACCAGATTTGAGATTTTGGTTTCTATACTTGCGTTCTTTAAATAAACCAGTGATTTGATTTCTTGTTTTATATACCTGCGTTTCTTATTGTAACCATTGATTTGATGTTTTATATACCTGCGATTTTTTTATTTATCCCCATCAACTGCTTCGTGTGGGTTGAACTAGATCCACGATCAGGTGAATATTTACCTTAGCCACACTTATATTGGTCCTAGATCATAGATTGGAACTTGTTCATAATTTTGTTACACTCCATAACCTTTATATGACATTAAGGAAGCCGTCATTTTAAATAGGAAGGTTCATACATTTTTGGAAGAGATAAATATATGTTTATATGACATTAAAGAAGTCATCTTTTTAAATAGAAAGGTTCATCCATTTTTGGAAGAGATAAATATATGTTTATATGACATTAAAGAAGTCATCTTTTTAAATAGAAAGGTTCATCCATTTTTTGAAGAGATAAATATATGTTTATATAACATTAAAATAAATATATGTTTATATGACATTAAAGAAGTTGTATTTCTTTTTAAATAGAAAGGTTCATCCATTTTTTGAAGAGGTAAATATATGTTTATATAACATTAAAATAAATATATGTTTATATGACATTAAAGAAGTTGCATTTTTAGCTAGAAAGGTTTAACCATTGTTTTGAAAAGATAAATACAGTAAAATATGCAAAGTTAGAAGGTGTAAACATATAATTGTCAAACCTTTTTGTTTAGGAGAGTTTGAAATAAAGTTATATTTTTATCTAATGGATATATTACAAGGTGAATACTAATTACGTGTTATATGAAATAGGAAGAGATAAATAAAGTAAAATATGCAAGGTTAGAATGTGTAAACATATAATTGTCAAACCATTTGTTTAGGATTAATTGAAATAAAGATCACGGCACGAAAGGAGAGCTATTATCCCCATGTGTATATAAGTCCAGCTCTTTATGACTTGATAAACAATAATAGGATACACTAATGCCATGAAAAAGGGGAAACAACCTCATACACCAGATATATTTTTATCTAATGGATATGTTACAAGGTGAATACTAATTATGTGTTATATGAAATGGGAAGAGATAAATAAAGTAAAATATGCAAGGTTAGAATGTGTAAACATATAATTGTCAAACCGTTTGTTTAGGAGTGTTTGAAATAAAGTTGTATTTTTATCTAATGGATATATTACAAGGTGAATACTTTTGGTTGTTTTAGGGAGTAATTGATAAATATTATCCATGAAGTAAATGATATTTGCTTGATGATAATGTTATGGGTTAAAGTTCTTTTGGAACTTTTCCATGAATAATTGGAGGTATGAAACTTCACCTTAAGAAAATAATAGCATATTGACCAACTGTAAATAAGAATATGTGATGTATAACTTAAGGCCTCGAGTAAAAGGGGTTATACTTGCAAGACCTGGTAATACGTTAGGTTAAATTTTATGCCTTACCATAATAAGCTTTGTAAAGGAATTAAGCAGTCTCTCGAACCTTAGTGGATTCGTCGCCCAACTCGGGGGTGGCTTTAGATGGTTAAACACACTTCAAGTAAAGCCTACGATTGGGAGGAAATTCATATACATGTTTTTCAGTCACCCACATTGAAAGAAGTATCTTTATCAGCTAGATTTCTTTTTAGGATGTAAATTACTTTGTTTATAATTGTATGCTTTTGGTTTTATAGTACTAATATGCATGTTAAGTCATATAAAGTGGTGGTTGCAGAAGTTGCATTCCAATGATTGAAAAGTGTTGGAATAACGCTCGAAGGACAAGTGTAAAATAATTTAGTTTCTCCTATGCATGTCTTTTTAATTAGTTTCTTAAACAATTCAACTTTGTTACATGGATTATCTTGTTTTATGCTCTTGAATTTGTATATGGTTCTAATATTTATGTTGAGGCTGCATGGATTCAAGTAGTGGCTACCAAAGTTGTGTTCCGAGGATGTAGAAGGCATCGACGACAAGAAACATAAAGGGTTAATGTGTTTGGGTTATCCCATTCAAGGATAATCCTTGCAACTAATGTAAGGGTTGTATCTATTCTAAATAAGATACGTTTATGTAGAAATATATTAGAGTGAATTGCAGTTTGACGAATCTTAATTGCAAACAAAATGTGATTCTATATTTGAGGTATATGTTCTTATCATTATTTTTGTGCTCGCATGGTGATTGGTATAGCTCTCTTGTCAACTACTAAGTGAAACTCAATTTAATTAAATTACATTTTGCTGATACGAATAGATGAATTATGTGATTACACACTCTCAAGAGACTAACATAGTTAACATGTTGGTTATTGTAAAAGAAAAAAATTTACCTCATTTTCCCAGAATTTACATTGAGGAATTTCAGGTATGTTACACAACAAGATGCATAAGATGTAAACTATACACGAGACACAAATATCTTCACCGGGAAATCGTAAAGGAGAAAGCCCCACAAACTTCTTCAGAATAGTAAGATGGTCAAAAGCAATAATAAGATGTATTCAAGTGCTATCTATCTCTCCTCCTCTGAATCTCTCTCTCTCATGCACACTTGAGTGTGTTAGGAGTTTATAATGAGGGAGAGAGCCTCCCTATTTATACCCTTTCAATTCACTGACCAAATATATCATCTGAGCCTACATGTCATCCCACATGGGGCCCACTTCTCCTAGAGAGACTACAAGTACATATTACATGATGTTACACTGGGGACTATTGCCTTGACTTACAATGGAGGATGTAACTCAAGGTCTAGATACAATTTAGACATCCAATAAAGGGGTAACACACATGCCCAATGGTACAACAACATACAATGATAATATACATCAGAATATCTTTCGAAGTTACAAATACATCAACAAAAATGAATTGGGATGGACAAACTTAAGCCAACAAAAAGTTATAAGGTTCTAGGGATGTCCCCATTCCCCCTCACTTTGTGGAATCCATGGTCCCCCATACTCTTTTAGTTTCCTTTGTTCGTCCGGTTGTTTATTTAACCAACAGTAACAACATTCAAAGATAGCAAATATGCTAGTAATAAAATTAACATTAATAATAATTCCAAATCCCAAATTCATGTTATCAAATAATAATCATAAGTCCTTAATCACAATAAGCATGAAGAGGATAATAAGTCCACAATCATATAAAATATAATAAGTTCATAATGAAAATTAACATAAGTCACATGAAGGATCATAATTCTGAGGCTTAACAATTGGGGTATTACATTTTCTAATATATAGACATTGTTTGAGGTTCTAGATGTTGTTGCCAGTAGTCTTCATGTATCCTTGTATCATATTTTACACTTATTTGAATCAAAGGTGAGTATGTTTCCTTGGTCTCACATTTGACTCATGCTCAGGAGATTGCATTTCATGTTTTCGACTAGTAGAACATTTTATGCCTTAGTTCTCTTGTTTCCAAGACTAACAATGTCTTTTTCGATCATTTTGGCGGAACCATTGTCTCTGAAATAGACATTACCTCTTTTTTCTTCTCTAAGATTTAAGAAATTTTCTTTATATCTTGTCATGTGCTTGGAGCATCCGTTTTTGATATAACATTGGACCCGTTTATTCAGTGTGTGCAACACCAAGATGCATCCTTCCTGGGGTAGTGGTGATTGATTTGTACAATCCTCTATTTCATGTCCATGATTACCACATATTTGAAATTCATTGTTCGAGTTTAATGAAATGAAGGAGTTAAATTTTTCTTTCATATTTTTGTCGCTTTATCAATGTCATTCTTCCTTCAATTTTCTTTAGGGTAATATATATCCTTGCTGGCATTATCCTTCATATAACGTGCTTTACACTTTATTTCTTTATGACCAAAATTGTTACAGAAAATAGTAGTTCCCTATAAAAAGAGTTTGGTACCTTGTAAAATGAGTTCCTTTTGCTTGAGGATGGCCAGTCCTTTGATAGAACAATGTATTTTACTCTCAATTATGTCCTCTCCTCAAAGTCAACTCTTTGACTATGTCTACAAAACTCCTTACTTTTATATCGAATGTTGGAAACTCTAAATCTTTGTAACCTTTTCTTAACTTTTCAGAAGGTTGTCTTTGATTCCTGACGATTTCATTTAGAGTCCTGGTATTGTCGCTAAAATTTTGCTGAATATCTAACTAGTCTTTTTCCTTATGTATTTATCCTTTTAAGAGAGTGATTTCAATTTCCAATTTCTTAGACTTTTCTTCATTTTGTTTAAGATGTCCAATTATAATCTTATTTTTTCCTTTAGTTTTTATTATAAAGACTAATTACTCTTTATTTATTTTTATAATTCTTCAAGGGAGCTGATCATTTCTCCTTCGAATTCTACTTCAACCAAGTCTTCATCTCCTGATTCTTCTATTCTTAAAACATTCTTAGTTTCCATAAGTAGCATCTAGTTTCTCCATTTCTGCGCCGGAATTCATCTTCTAGCGGTCAAGTTGTTACTAAAGACACCCTATCTGATACCAATTGTTGGAATTATTAGATACTGAGAGTGGGGGTGAATCAGTATATCAATGATCATCTTCATTTGGTGTTTGAAATTTGTCAACAAAAATCATAGGAGCAAGGGAGAAATGGTGACAATGATGGAGAAATTGAAGAGAACCATGGAGATTCGGAGGCTCCTAATTCAAATTGCAGTGTATTTTGATTTGTATTAATTCTCATAAATCGATGAGGTACATATAATCTCAAACATATATATGGATGAGGAAGGAATACCCATGCTTGTATCAATGTCTCAATATAGAAATGGTGATCAAGGATCAAATAATGGAAGATGATTGATACATATAATTGATAGTACATAATGGTGGCCCCAATAGGAGGCTGAATACAAATACTGATTTAAAGAACTGGTACATAAAAACAATGGCATTCTCTTGGAATGCAATATCACAATAGTTAATGCTCTGTTGAATCTGAGGGTGTACATAACTGCATGGAATCAATGACTGAGAGTCAGAATCTCTAAGGTACAATAAACAATATATGATGTTGTATATATATTGAAGCACAATACTAAGGGGTTTTTGAACACTGTCGCCAACGTAGTTTGGATATCACAAAGGACATAAAACCGTATGAGTCCCAAAAAGACACACCAATGTGCTAGACTCGGGTGACAATCGGGGTCTTCGAAAAAATAATGAAGGAACTAATACCATGTATGAATCTAGATGGTGCGATAATGTAGATGAAGTCGAGCACGTGAGACACAGCCATCCTAAAAGGAAATAAGGATTCCTTTCAAGTGGTCCAAGGAGCTCATCAACGAGGTGGATGAAACCAAGATACATGGACCTCTAGGTCTATCATATGGAATAGATGTGTTGACGAAGATAGAGGGAGACCTGTAACTAGAAAGGCAATGAGGTTTCCTTGATATAAGCACAAGGGGGGAAATTAGAGATATGGAATAATAAAGGGATTGAGAAATTGAATGGGGAACAGGGGTAGGGGAGTACGGGGAACTCAAACTTCCTTTGTTCAGAGTATAATGGTAGGGATGACCTAGTAGCAGATGACACTGACCCATGGGGAGGAGCCATAGTTGTGAACAAGGTAGATGACTGTAATGGAGAGATACTTAGGGAAGGCACTAGAGAAGTGACATCCATGGGATCCAAGGGAGACTCATCACAGAGTACTCTAAACAAAGGTGGCCCAATGGGGGGAAGATGTCATAATGTGAGACTATAGGAAATATGCGTGGGCACCAAAAGGAACCATTTGGGCCTTCTTCATAGTTTAAGGAGAATGAAGAACGGATAGAAGTATGCTCAGTATGATACTGTCTCGTGGATTTTTGTTGAGCGCAAGATAGTAAATGCTCAATGGAGTTTTCATGTTTAGAGAGTCTCAAAACATGAAGAATACTCCAATAGGTATCTTTTTTGTACAACAGTCTCCTGAGCCTGGAAATTGATAAAAGTGTACAAAGGAGAACTCTCCCAGCCAAAAGGGGCAAAGAGAATTTTTTTTGTAGGTAGTCCAACCAGGCCAAAAAAGTTAAAACCTATACTGATTAGACGATCACTCAAATACTTCTATGAGCATGAACAAAACCAAGTTTTCTCGGTGATATTTTCTTTATAAGAGGGCTGGAAAATATATTAAATACAACCCATAAGTGAGATTTTTTCGTAAATTGTGGTCCCAATGTCCAAAAAGGCATAAAAGGATACAAAGGGAACCGTTCTTAGCTAGAAGTTGCTAGGGTGTTTGTTATACACCAGAATGGCACCTCTCCGTCCGAGTGTCAACTTTCCTTATGTTGGAACACAAAAGGACACTTATGGATTGAGGTTTGCCTAGAATACTATAGCTTGGCTTATTATGAAATACATTCTGCCTCTATCCAGCTAATTACTTTGCCACATTTTCCATGTTAGGATGTATGTGCGACCCTCTCTATTGACAACTCGCGCATTACTCACGAGTCTTCCTTGTAGCAGGTCGCGAATCCTTGTATTCACGGGTTGCTCTACTACAGACCCGCGAATGTGTTTCTTAACACTTAAATATTAAAACATGCGTTAACTGGAGATTAGTTATGTCATATAACTGCATTTCCTTAATTGCTGTAACTTCTCTAACCTTCGAACTACCTTATTTCACCCATATAAATAGAAGTAGGAGAAGACATGAGGGGGACTTAGAATTTTATGCATTGTTATGCTGGAGAAATTGGGACTCCCTTTGCCTACACCTTTTCCTTAGGAGCTTTCCCTTGTGTTGCAAATCTTGGAGGCTGAGTTCTTTGGAGAAGAGAAACAGCAGATCTAGATCAAGGTTTCGTGAGGTGCCTAACTTGAAGAGAAGGTATATTTGTACTTGTTTTCAAGATTAATAAAGATGTGATGTCCTTCTTCTTCCCAAATCATTGTTCAATGTGTGATTGAATCTCTGTTTATGATCATATTATAATGTTATTCAGATCATTTGTTTATGTTTATTTGATTATCATTGTATTATATGTGGTCATAATGGTTTGAGGAAGGTATAACTTGTTTTGCAGGTCTCTTGGAGCGAGAGGAGCAAGAAGAGGATTGAAGAGAAAGCTTGGACCAGCCTTTAGTTATTCAGGTGTGGACCTTTCTCATCTTTGAAACTTGCTGTTATATACTTTCTGAACATTGTGCATCTCTCTTTCAACCCCAGTACGTTGATGGCCTCTTAAACCCTAGCCATAGGACTCTTTCCTTTACAACAGAACTGGCGACTCCGCTGGGGACTAGCCTTGTCTGTTTGGGGTTTTTCTCTTGATTTATTTCAGCTTTTGCATTGTTTCAGGTCCTTCTTGCCACTTAGGAACATTTTTAAGTCTGAATGCACCCTCTCCCCTGCCTTCCTAAGGCAGTTTTCTACCCTTGATTGTGATTTTTACACCTATTCATGGGTTGTTCTTCTGAACATTCGTGAATACAAGTTTGCATGCGCGGGTTGTTCTATTGAACAGTCGCGTGTCATTTGCGACCTTCCCTTATAGACAGTCGCGTATATACCTAGAAGTTAGGATTTTTTAAGTCAAGTTTTTGCTTGTTCCCTTCTTCAGGTAATCCCTGTTTGTAAGTGATGTCTCTTTATGAATGCTGTGTAGCTTGTCTGAAGACTTTTGGTGATCACCCTACCTACTTTTTCAAATGCCTTTGAGTCTTTTTGCTTGGAGCAAGTCTTGCTTGTTTGCTTTATTAGATCCAAGTTTACTCAAAGCACAGTGCATTTCAGGTGCATGGTGGGTCTGTTAAGGTTTTCTGCGGGTGCATGAATCCAGGGAGTTTGTGTCATTCTTTTTGTTGTTCTTTATCTATGTGGTAGGCCCCTTTATAGCATTAGGATTTACTCTTTGCTCTTTCACCTGTCTCCTTTGCTTGGTTTGATTTTTGGCCTTTTGTTTCTAATCAGTCTCTGTTAGTGGCCTTTGTTTGATTTCAGAAGCTTGTGGATGTTGTTTTCCTCCTTCTTTGGTTGGTCTACTTCACCTTGCCAAAATAGTTGTCTTGTCCCTTATACAAGCCTTTCTTCCAAGTAGGGTTTATGCTGACTTTAGTTGGTTCTAGAGTTTGTTGGGTGGTTGCATAGCAAAGCTCCTTTTGCTTTGTTCTTTTATCTGCATGCTTTGCTCTGTAGGTAGTTTTTCTTTTGCATTTTATAAAAGAAAATTAAAAAGAACTTCTTTTTGCTGCTTTTCCTCCTACCTCTTTCTTTGGTTTGACCTTGTGGACAAGGTATTGAGCAGCCTTTGTTTGTAGGTTTAGATTGACTCTTGGGACTTCTTGACCTTTGTTTACGTCAGTCTTTTGTGCTTAGTCTTTTCATTCCAAAGTTGTTGGCTTGTTTACCTTTGTAAGCTTTCCTTTCAAGAGAGGTTTATATTCAACTTTAGGGAAACCTAAGGTTTGTTTTTGGGGAGTAGAGTAGTTGTCTATTTTCTTTGCTTTCAGTACTTGTTTGCATAAGTAGATAGGCTGATTTTTCTTTTGCATTTATAAAAGAAAAATACAAAAACATATGGTTGCTTTATGTGCATATAGATTAGGCTGTTAGTCTAGATTGCATAGCATAGAATTGTTTTTGAAAAATTTTAAAAATATAAAAAGATTTGATCTTTTTTGGCTTTCAAGTTATTTGAAAATATAAAGAGAATAGCTATTTGCTTTTTTGAATTTTATTTCTCTTTGTTTATTCATTGTGTTTCAATTTCTGAGTCAAAACACCGCATCAGTTTCATGCCATTTACCCTCTGAGTAGAAACAGCCCATAAAATAAATGACATAATTTTAAAAATTATTAGCAAGTTTTATTTTATAGGGTCATACACCAACTAGCTTAGGCTAGACTTGTGGGTTAGGGTGTTTCAACTCCCCACAAGTGTTAAATTTCAGACGTAGTTGGCCTATCACTAGGTAAATCCTTGATTCTACCACTGTATCTGGGAAGCTCCTCTCAAATGGGATTTAAGAATGAGGCCGCGTGGAGGCTTGGACAGAGGGGATAACCCCCCGAATCCTTGTCAAAACGTAACCCAGGACTTTTGTGCATCTGGGGATTCTGTCTAGGCAGAATTTTGGGCTCAGCTACCCTGCCCATGCGTACGAATTCGTCTTGCGATTATTCCCCCAGACAGTAGGTATTATCAAGGTAGCCTTTAGTCTCTTGTCTTTTAGGGCTCATACACAGGTAAACCGGAAGGTTATTTCTGGTTCACCTCGGACGGACTAGGAAGGTAACCCTTGTGGAAAGTGCAGGAGGGTGGTGGGTGATTCCTCTGCTTGTGCGTGAGAACCCCTCAAGGATGCCAAGTAACTGTTCATCAGCCTTTTTCTGGAAGGTATATCTTTATAGCCTGTTTTAGATTGCTTGAGACTCTAGGATCTTTTTAGTGAGTGCTGTGTGGTTTGTCTGTACTTAGTGGGCCTTTAGGTGTCTGCTTTGTAATTTTGGTTGATCATCAACCTCATAATTTGTCTCTTGTTTTGAAACTATGGCTAGCACCCCTTCGAACACCAACCAAGAGATCCCCTTGATGGGAGTTCCTTGTCCTATTCCTCTCACAGGGAATGTTGGTGTTCCCTTGATGGCCACCTTGAATCTTCCAAG